>JACEFZ010025941.1:0-116966 GCA_014155875.1 Cepaea nemoralis
GGGAAGAAATGGGAAAAAAAAAAAAAAATAAAAAAATAAAGCTTTAAAATAAATAAAGGTAAAATAAAAAAAAAATTATTAAATAAATAACAAAATTAAACAAATAATATTTGATATAAGTCAACGATTCAGGCGAGCAGCCGCTTTGCGATTGAAAACAATCAGTCGCTGACTGAAAATGGCTAACACAGCTGTTTTTCAGCCGCGATACGTCAGAGGCGCAGCGCTATCTTTAGATTGGAAAAATCGATTTTGTTCTCGCTCAGTTTTGTGTATCGCTCCGTCATAAATCATATTTGACAACTACTGTAAAAAAATAAGTAATTACATAAATAAATGATACAAAAGTATAACAATAATACTTACAAAAAAGAAAAAAACATGTTCATAAGCAAAAAATAATTAAATACGCATAAATAAAATAACTTGGTCACGAGGGGCACAGCTCGCACTTTGCACTGTCTGCACACGCCATTGTCACTAACGTAAATTAAACCCTGTGATTATCTAGCCGTAATACTAATTTAGAGCCGTGGGTGAGTGTTTTAGCTTGAACAATTGTCCAAGCCACACTTCTGACACCACTTTATCCTAGCTGTCGCAACCGCTGTCACAGGCATTCTAGGATACTTCTCTCGCACCACACAAAAAAGACTTGCTAGTCGTACGAGAGGAATTGATTTACACATTTTATTCCCACTGGCTCTTTGCATCACATCATGTACAACAAACAGTCGCTAACAAATCACAAAAGAATAAATGCACAGAACTTCCTATCACTAGTCGTTCCTAACCCTATCGCTAATCTATCTACTCGGCTAACGAAATAGCATCGCTAAGCGATGTTATCACTCTGAAGTCTGTGTCCCCTCTATTCTACTCCGCGTGCTGTTTACACAGTACGGGGAAGGACTTGGGGCGCACTACGGCTTTTGCGTGGGGCCCTCTTTCGCACCCCGAGTAGTGGCCTCTCTTGAGTTACACTCTAGTTTCACGTTGCCGTGATCATGCCGTGACCAGAGTGCTAACTCTCTGGTTGACACCTCCGTGTCTCATGAGAGAACTAATTCTAGTTCCCCTTCCTATCACCTACCCTGCCCCCATGTAGGGCACTGAGTTACCTCTAAACTACTTGAGGTAGACCACTCATTCAGGGTGGTCTTCCTACTCTATACTTGAGTCTTTGACAGTAGCGTTTTTACTTCTTTAGAAAACATAATTTTTACATGAGCAAGTAGTGCTACACTTCTTTAGTAAAAAGAAAGGTGTCTACGTGAAAAAGCAGGGTTATACTCCTTTAGTAAACAGACAGATTTCTACATGAGCAAGTACCTTTACTCCTTTTGTAAAAAGAAGATTTCTACATGAGCAAGTACCGTTATACTCCTTTAGTAAACAGACAGATTTCTACATGGCAAGTACCGTTATACTCCTTTAGTAAACAGACAGATTTCTCATGACAATACCGTTATACTCCTTTTGTAAAAAAGCAGATTTCTACATGGCAAGTACCGTTTTTCTCCTTTAGTAACAGACAGATTTCTACATGAGCAAATACCGTTTTACTCCTTTAGTAAACAGACAGATTTCTACATGACAAGTACCGTTATACTCCTTTAGTAAACAGACAGATTTCTCATGAGCAAGTACCGTTATACTCCTTTAGTAAACAGGCAGATTTCTACATGACAAGTACCCTTATATCCCTTTTGTAACAGCGATTTCTAATGAGCAAGTACCTTATACTCCTTTAGTAAACAGACAGATTTCTACTGAGCAAATACCGTTATACTCCTTAGTAAACAGGCAGATTTCTACATGAGCAAGAACTTTTACCTTGGGAAACAGAAAGGTTCTCATGGCCCAAATACGTACCTTAGTAAAAACACAGCTTTGGCAAGCTTTTGGGAAAACAACTTATGGCAAGCTTTTTTGGGAAAACAATCTTATGGCAAGCGTTTTAAAAAAACATCTTATGGCAACTTTTGTAAAAACATCTTATGGCAAGCTTATTGGGAAACACATTTTTATGGCAACTTTTGGGAAAACAATCTATGGCAAGCTTTTGGGAAAAACAATTAAAGGCAAGCTTTTGTGGGAAAACAATCTTATGGCAACTTGTTGGTAAAAAAGGGGGGCTTCATTTTCCCAAATAGCCCAGAAACACAATTTTACATAAAAAAGTGGGTTTTTCCTTGCAGGGCGTTTCAAATCAGGTTATTTTAGAACATTTCTTCCAGAGTTTCCATTGGTTAACAGAAATTGAAGGCCAATGCCCCCCCATTGAAAACCCCCTGCCCTTAGCCCCAAAGGGTATAAACACCTCTGATGCTGTTGTTATTTCCATGAGGGTCAACGTGTTGTTTCCAGGGGTTGCAGGTGTGGGGGTAAATCCCCTACCTGTTCCTTGTGTGGAATACATTCTTTGGACTGGTGGAATCCGGGCACCCTGGTGTAAAACGCCCCCTTTTATGGGAGAGCAGAAGAGGACATTTCCTATAAAGTGGTTCCGGGGAACGGTGCTTACCCAGTATTTGATTTCCAAAAAGGTTCCTTTGGCTGAAGGGGACTCCGGAACCCCAAAGACTTTCAAATGCCCACTTTTGGGGGGCCCGCAAAAAGGGAATTTTTGGACGAGGTGGGTTCCCCCACCACAAAGGGGAGAACAACTTTTTGGCCCCCAGGGGCATTCCTTGGCTAAATTACCGGGCCCCTGGAGTTGCAATGCCCCCTTTTGGACAGAGAAAAGGGGAATTTTCCGGGACAAATGGATTCCGGGGCCCCCTGGGTGAGCAAAGACTTTTGGACAGAGAAAAGGGAATTTCCGGACAAATGGTATCCGGGGCCACAATATTGTCAACAGAGGGCTTTACGGGGGATTTCTCTGGCTAAAGGGGGCTCCGGGGAAAATATTACCAAAAGCCCCCGGTTTGCCATTCTCTCTGACTAGAGAGTGGACATCCGGGCACCACAATGGATGCTATACAACATTGTACACTTTGATGGCAGCAGCAGAAGAGGACATTCTCTCTGGACTAGAGAGTGGATATCCGGGCACCACAATGGATGCTGTACAACATATACACTTTGATGGCAGCAGGAGAAGAGGACATTATCTCTGGCATAATCTAGCTAGTCTTTTACTTGTTGCTTCGTTTGGCAGTTTATTTAATTACCCGTATGTGTCTATTTGCAGACGACTGTACAGTGTATACAAACTCTGGAAACTGTAATTTGCTGGAGTCGTCATGCAACAAGAATTAAATAATATAGTTATGTGGAACTATGCAAACCGTATGCGAACTAACATCACTAAAACAAAATCTATGCTATTAACAACCAGACAAAGACTTCAAACTCTAAATTCAGACAAATCACTTAAACGTCGCATCGATAACATGCTAATAGAAAGTGTAATTGAGCACAAAACATTAGGCATCATCATTGATAGAAAACTGTTACGGACAAGAATGCCTCTTCACTAATCATAGGGGAAAGATGATCTTAAGTGCCATAGGCGAATCTTCTCTGTGCGGGACGCTTCTGTGTCATGGACCCATTTACGTCTAGGGGTGGCGTGGTATTATCACTGTAGACATCTCTATTATTATAGTTGGTTATAGTTAGACTCGTCCACTCTATACAGTCCATAAAACTGACTGTTAGAACACAACTCAACACTTATTAGATACAGCAACACAGGCTCTGTTTTAAGCACTATTGTCCTCTGAACTATTTTATTGTACACTTCACATTGTCATTTACACGAACACATTGTCCAAACGATATTGTACATTACATATGAACTCTCGACAGTTAATATTACTCTAACTATTGTTATAGCGGCACAATCACTGGCCATTACTATAGTGTGTGTTTTTTATTTGTTGCCTCAATATAAAATTCAATATCTCAGTAACCAACTGAGGGAAAATGATGAGATTTAGTATATAACCTTATCATTATGTCCACCCAACAAAACAATTTTTGTTCTGGAGATTTTACAGCAGATTTCAAAGTTTGTTTATATACGGTATATAAATTACGGGTCTGAGATTAAGTCCATCATTTTAACAGTATCACAGCTTCACCAAGACACATCCCCGCATTTAAAAAAATTTTCTTGTGATTTTCGTTTTGAACAAACAGCGCGAAGTTAAATGGGAGTGTTCAGAGGTGTCTCCAAATGGGGGTTCTTTCATGAAACCTGATTATATAATAAACTAGCTGACAAGGCCCGGCTTCTAGCGGGGATCTGATCTATCTATCTATCTATCTATCTATCTATCTATCTATCTATCTATCTATCTATCTATCTATCTATCTATCTATCTATCTATCTATCTATCTATCTATCTATCTATCTATCTATCTATCTATCTATTTATCTATTTATCTATCTATCTAGCTATCTATCTATCTATCTATCTATCTATCTATCTATCTATCTATCTATCTATCTATCTATCTATCTATCTATCTATCTATCCCTCCCTCCCTCCCCTCCCTCCCTCCCTCCCACCCTATCTATCTCTCTCTCTATCTATCTATCTCTCTCTCTATCTATCTATCTCTCTATCTATCTATCTATCTCTCTCTCTATCTATCTCTCTCTCTCTATCTATCTATCTCTCTCTCTCTCTATCTATCTCTCTCTCTATCTATCTATCTCTCTCTATCTATCTATCTTATGTACCGTATGTACTACTATGTACCGTAGTCTGAGAAACAAAGTTCAATATGTTATTCGGAAGGAAAAGAAAAACTATTTTAAGAACATAGTAATAGATAAAACCAACACTAAAGATATATGGAAAGCAATTAATACCTTGACAAACAAACACAAATCATCACAATCATTACCATCAAATCAGGTTACATGTGATCAATTCAGTAGATACTTTCAGTCCGACATAAACCAACTGAAGGCTGCAATACCAGATGCGCCTCATGACATATCTTTATTATCATCATTCTGTGAGAACAAATGCTATGGACACATTTCCTCCAACATACCGCTAATGACGACAACTGAAGTATTTACTCATCTCCGTAATCTAAAAAACAATAACTCATCAGGACTAGATGGAATTAGTAGTCGGATCCTTCGCCATGCTGCACCGGCGATCTGCGAGTCACTAACTTTTATATATAATCAATGTCTAACCAGAGGTCACTTCCCATCAGCCTTTAAAATCGCTAAAGTGTATCCTCATTTAAAAGCTGGTCCTCTAGACGATCGTCTCATGAGTAATTATAGACCAATTTCCATATTATCCTCATTATCCAAACCGCTAGAAAAGCACATCAACAAAACAACACTAGATCACTTAGTTCGCCATAAACTGATAGTTGACAGCCAGTCAGGATTTCGGCCAAAATATTCTTGCCATACGGCACTAACAAACATGATAGAAAACTGGCATCAAAATATTAACAACAATACTCTATGTGGAGCGGTGTTTATAGACTTTAGGAAAGCATTCGATATGATAGATCATACTATTCTAATTAAAAAACTAGAAACAATGAAAGTAAGTTTTAATATAGTGACATTAATAAAATCATTCTTATTAGACAGAAAGCAAGTAGTATCACACAATAAAGTTTTATCTCAAGCCATTACCATTAATATTGGAGTACCTCAGGGGTCTATTCTTGGCCCTCTATTATTTGCCATTTATATAAATGATCTTCCATTAACTCTGTCGTCGTCCTGCGATCTATTTGCTGATGACTGCACAGTATATACAAACGCTGTTGATCGTAATGTGCTAGAATTATCCTTGCAACAGGAAATAAATAGTGTAGTTAACTGGAGTCATGCAAACCGCATGCAAATTAACATTACTAAAACAAAGTCTATGTTAATAGGAACCAGGCAAAGACTTCACACTCTAAACTCGCAGAGAACTCTTCAGCTGCACATTGGCAGCACGCCTGTAGAAAGTGTCACCGAGCACAAGACACTGGGTGTTATCATAGATCAAAATCTAACTTTTAACTCACATGTTCATGCTCTAGTTAAACAAATAGCCAAAAAAGTATACCAACTTGCCAAAATTAAAAATTTCCTTGACGAAAACACAAGAAAGATATTCTATACTTCTCATATACAAACACATATTGATTACTGCTCCACAGTCTGGGATGGATGCTCCAAATCAATAACAAAACGCCTATATTCACTCCAGAAAAGGGCAGTGCGTTTAATTAATGGTGAAAAGCTTACCGACAATTCTAACCTATATAAACGTCTCCGGTTACTGCCACTCCACAAGCGCCTGCTTTTTAATAAGACCAAACTAATTCACAAAATCCTATTTCAAAATGCTCCAAGCTACCTTTGGCCATTGTTTAAATATAACGCTAGACATAGCGAACGACTAAATATACTTCATGTCCCTAAACCTAGGATAGACTTATATAAAACAAGCTTAGCATACTCTGCCGCTCAGTTGTGGAACAATCTTCCACAAGAAATCAAAGACACCACCAATCATGATACATACATTCGCAACCGTGTTTGAACACTACCTTAGTACAGACTACATGCCCCCATAACAAATAACACAAAATAGACAATAATGGTAACTTATCTCAAACGACAACTAGCCAAAAACATTCCCTTATGTATGGCACGTTACACCCTCCTTAGGTATTTATAATGCCCATGTTAAACACTGCCTCAGTGAGTCATTTGTTATTGATTATTTTTCATGCGTTTTAATGTTCTTTTGTTGTCAAAAGTTGCTTCATAAGTGATGTTGAATGAAAGAATGTATGAGAGGAAATAGAGAAGAAGGGCAGAATGTCAGACGGGCCTGCGTGCCCAATTCTTAACCCTTTGAAAATAAAGACTTATTATTATTATTATTATTATTATATTATATTATATATCTCTCTCTCTATCTTTTTCTCTCTATCTCTCTCTATCTATCTATCTCTCTCTATCTCTCTCTATCTCTCTCTATCTCTCTCTATCTCTCTCTATCTCTCTCTATCTCTCTCTATCTCTCTCTCTCTATCTCTCTCTCTATCTCTCTCTATCTATCTCTCTCTCTATCTCTCTCTATCTCTCTCTATCTCTCTCTATCTCTCTCTATCTATCTCTCTCTATCTCTCTCTATCTCTCTCTCTATCTCTCTCTCTATCTCTCTCTATCTATCTCTCTCTCTATCTATCTCTCTCTATCTCTCTCTATCTCTCTCTATCTATCTCTCTCTATCTCTCTCTCTCTCTATCTCTCTCTCTATCTCTCTCTCTATCTCTCTCTATCTATCTCTATCACTATCTCTCTCTCTATCTCTCTCTATCTCTCTCTATCTCTCTCTATCTCTCTCTATCTATCTCTCTCTATCTCTCTCTATCTCTCTCTATCTCTCTCTATCTCTCTCTCTATCTATCTCTCTCTATCTCTCTCTATCTCTCTCTATCTATCTCTCTATCTCTCTCTCTCTCTATCTCTCTATCTCTCTCTCTCTCTCTATCTCTCTCTCTCTATCTCTCTCTCTCTATCTCTCTCTCTATCTCTCTCTCTATATCTCTATCTCTCTCTCTATCTCTCTCTCTATCTCTCTCTCTATCTATCTCTATCTCTATCTCTCTCTATCTCTCTCTCTCTCTCTCTCTCTGATTTAGTCTCTGTCTGTAATATTCTCAACATTCCCCTTTTAAAAACAAACCCATCTCCTTTGACCTCACTTTATCAAGAACCACGAATGACACGTTGCCGTCTTGACAAATGATAGTTTGTAAAATGGAGTTATACCTCCCCCTCAATAGGACACATATTTGGCTCAATTTAGAGACTATGCGTTGTCCATGAAAGATGATCTCTCTCACGGTCAGCCTACTTTACTCCAGGGGAAAGGTCACACCAAAACATCTGAAAAAAGACAAGCTGCAGAAGCTGCCGGATCAGCAAAGCAATAATCTAACTCCGCCTATCGGAGCTTTCACCCTAGACCAGTTGCCGTCCAAGGCTTATACCCTCCCAATTGCGCTCCCCCGCCCGAAGCCGTTGACACAATGTAAGATGTCGGGTTTGGTGAGCGTCATTCAACACTCGACGCTAACAGAAAGCAGGCAGCACCGTCATATCATATCTGACCAAGAATCATTGGTAAGTAATAGACTGCACGAAAGAAGCTTCCAGTTATGGATCTTTGATACGATAGCACCGTCACATTGTGCTGACCTGAGAGCAAGGACGAATAGCTGGCCAGTATGTCCCTCACCTTGGCAAGTGACAAGCCCAGGCACCGAACACGCGTCCGACTCTACTCGTGACATCACCAGTGCAGTTCGCTATCAATTTCGCTAAGGCAGCCACCCTCAACACCCGTCATGTATGAATATTGTTTTCTACCCAATCTAGAAATCTGCGCAGTGTCACAGAGCAGTGTGAAGGACATTGGCCGCACTTACAAAATTATCTTGAAGAACTTTAAGACAAGCATTGGCCTCATCAACACGGGTGATTACATGGTAGGTACACGTTCTTCTCCTGGTTATCTTCTTCTTCCATTATCACTGATCGATGAGAGCTACTGGCAATGATCACAGCAGTAACTTGAAGATCAACAGAAAATAGTAACCCCCGTAACAAACAGTGAAACAGAGTTGTAAATTATTTATGATTTAATGCTCAGCCACGATTGTATGAGGTAGGGTGAACAGTTTATTTCTTTGCTGGCTGTTCCTTCCTCAACTCAAAGAATAGTCAAATGACGCATTGAAGACATTCTGTGACCTTTTCGTGAAACTCCTCTTTGGGGTCGCATCGCCACGAAAGGTAAGTTAGTTAGTTAGTCGACAGATCATCCTCGTTGCACATCGAACCATTCAGTCCATAAGTGCTCGGATCCCCTCCTCAGCAAATCCCGCAGCGTGTAGCGGCTAACGACGCCAGTTCTGTGTTGGTTTATCAATCTTCTTTGGCTTCCTGCGTAGTGTTCTTGTTTGGCCACCCCTCTTTTAATTTGCTGCTCCCGCAGTCTGGCCATTGTTGTAGATTCACAGTCATCACTTGGTTCTCGCAAAAGTCTCACTTCTCGTAGAGCATTCAGAATGTCAGCCTGGTCCATGGCGCGTCCGCCCTCCACAGTAGCCTCACCTGCGAGCTTGTCAGCCCGCTCATTTCCTTGTACTCCCTCATGACCTGGCACGAAGATGAAACTAATCTTTGCTAGCCGAGACCGCTTCAGAGGCAGCAACCACTCTCTTCGGATCGACCCCTCCTCTATCCTCTTGATCATGTTCATTGAGTCGCTAAGGAAACAAGCCCTAGTGAATGTCTGTGTCTCGAGCCATGTTATTGCTTTACTTACTGCCATGACTTCCATGGTCAGGCTACTTGTGGTTTCAGTGAAAGCACCAGAGTCCTCCTTCACAATTCTCCCTCCGGCCCGAGCTGTAAAGGCCCATGAGCTTCTCACATGTCGGACGACCGACCCATCTGTGTAGATGACCGCGTCACCGTCTAGCGAATTCTCGAAAATCAACGCTTGTACTTCAGCCTCAACAGCAGCCGGATTTTCTTGTCTGCATTTTCTATCTAGTTGGATGCACACTGAAAAGGATGTGCAGAAGTCTGTTGGCACTTGCACCCACTCCTCGCCAGGTTCTAAGTCCTCAAGTGAACACACCTGTTGAAGAATGTCTTCGGCTTGACCCATCCACGACCGTCCTCTTTTTAACCTGCTGCCCTTCACCTTCCTAATTTCACTATGCAGTGGATGTTGTGTGTTTGCGTTAATTCTGAGGTAGGCGCGTGCCCTGCAAACTTGTATTCTCTCTTCAATGGTTGGAAAATCAAGAAGGTAGCGCATCGCCCTGCATGCTGTATCTCTTGTAAATCCAAGAATAATGCGCATTGCTTCATTCTGTATCCTTTCCATCCTTTCTATCTGCTTATGGCTGAGAGTCAGGATTGCCATTGCATACTCCAAAACAGACATGACCAGCCCCTCGTACAGAAGACATAGATGGCGCTGCTCACAGTTTGCTGCCGCCATCACCCGCATCGCTGCCAAACCCCGCTTGGCCTTTGTTATCACCTGGTCTATGTGCACATTATAAGCAAGGCTTCGATCAAACCGTATCCCCAGGTAATTCATTGCCTGCGTTCTTTCCACCGTCTCTGAACACAGCATTACAGTTGGTGTTGGATTGTTGACAATATGATTATTCAACGAGAACCAAGTCACTGTTGCCGTTGTTGGGTTGACCATTGCCCCAGCTTCATCACACCAAGTACTTATGCGATTGAGTTCGGTTTGTAGTTCTACAGCTACCTCCTCTCTATCCTTACCCTGACGATACACTAAAACATCATCGGCATACGACAATGTCCTGCCAGGTCCAGTGATCTGCTCACTGGTGATTCTCACTGTGTAGGCGTTGAACAGTACCGGAGATAATGGCGATCCCTGTGGTAGGCCAGGATATATTGTTGTTGGTTCTGAAGTCCAACTGCCACATCTAAAAACTACTTTCCGTTGGTAGAGGGCTGCAGCGATCCAACTAAGGAGGAATGGACTTACGTTTAGTTCAAGAAGCTGAAACATTAAAAAATCCAGTGGTACTCTGTTGTATGCGTCCTCAAGATCAATCGCTGCAGCAACGGTTTCAGTGCCTGCGTGGAAACCTTCATAGACATCATGGGCAAAGACTGCTGCATTGGTCCAGGTTTCTCTTTTTGGACGGTACCCACCCAGGGTAGGTGGGAAAACACCTTGCCTCTCTAGTTGGCTTGATATTTTCCTGGCAATTACCTTCTCCAGCAGCTTGCCTATTGTATTCTGCATGGTTATAATTCGATATCCCTGAATTTTTTTAAAACCCTATGCAAGGTGCGATCGAGCAGAATTGCATTGTTTTTAACTTGACCCAACACAGTTCTTCTTGTATGTCTGTGGAACGTTAAGATGTTTTCACAAGACGATAGTAGATGATAAATATGATAAATGAAAGACTTATAACCAAAGTTTTGATATTTAGATAAGATTCTCAATACAAGTTATTTTTGTTTATTTTGACTTAGGGTGTAATAGCGCACGTTTTGAAACTGTCGGTGCGCTGACGCTGATGTAGGTGGTCCAACCCCTACACATGCATTAAGCTGGACTTAAACGTTGATGTATTTGTTTGTTCAGAAAGCAATGGCAAACTACTCAACAATTGCCTAGAACAGGGGTGGGCAAACTTTTCGTGCGGCGGGCCGCATTGACAAATGTAAAGCAATTGGCGGGCCGCATGAGGCCCGCGGGCCGTAGTTTGCCTACCCCTGGCCTAGAACATTAAACTGGGTTGATCACAAAGTCCTGCAAAGAACGTGCTATATTTTTAGAGTGCAGATTAAACGTTAACAGCGCGGGAGATAAGCGGAATTTGAGGTTATACAATCCGACTAATCGCCATATTGGTAGGACATAAGTTCTGGTTTTCAGCAGCATACGATGCACTATGAATGAGTGCGGCGCCGAAATGTCTGGGCGATGGTACGGTAGAGTAAGACGTTGTGCAGAAATAAGGGCTAGGGATGGAAGAACCAAACCTGAAAACACAATGGAAATGTCTTAGGGAGCTGGCTTCTCCTGTGTGCGTGCAGAAATGCGGCTTCACCAGCTGCGGCAATGACTTTCCTGGTGGTTGCTGGTGAGAAAGCCGCGACAGGAGCAAATAGCTGGGGGATAGCAGCTGACTTTCTCAAGGCCAAATAGCAGGTGCGGATTCAGATACACCGAGAGCGCTGCGTTCACCTTCCCGATGACATGTTGACTGACAGGTAGGCATACATAGCGGCGCATTTGTTGAGGGATTGCAGTCCAGGTAGGGTACAAGTTACGGAATCACAACAGGACAAAGACATCTGGCAGTAATGACCCGGGTTGCGCCTTCCCCCCCCCCCCCCCCCCCACCCCACCCCCGCTTTTTGCAGGAGTGTAAAGAAGATAAAGAGGTCGACATATTCGTGGATGGAGGACTTCATCTGATGATCAGAAATCTGTTTTTGTGCTTGCTGCACGGAAGAGTTTACACTATGAAGAGATATAATATGTGTTCATCCAACCTCACATAAGCCGTAACAGATGTGTATGCAATGAACTGAAATGTAACTTGTCCGTGTATCTCATTTTGTCACTAACATTTGCTTCTGGTTGCTACATAGTATCGTTTCTGTAAGACCTTGGGCCTGGCCTCGGCTGTACAACAAGCTGCCAAACATATTGCAGAAAAGGCAGGAACTCTGGATCTGGTAGATGGGTAAGGTGGTTCACCGTTTACTTTGCTCGTCATCATCATCACCATCTTCCAGTTTTGCTCTCATGCGTTGTGGGGAGGTATAGTTGACGTTCCAGCACCCAAGGGGTGGCACTGGATAGCGTCATTGATTGTACAATGTCTTTGATGTCATTAATTAATTTTCTTCTCGGGAGCTTCCTTGCTCTCCTATCAAATCTTCTTTGGTATTGCGAGTAGAGTTGAGTTGACTAAAGAACCGACATCACGGTACTCGGAACTTTCCCATACGTGCTCCGTCTTTATCATCAACAGCCAGCGAAGAGTACCTATACTATTGGTACCAGCCGCAGTCTGATTATGTGTCTGTATGGCCTTTTCTCGGAGTTCTAGGTGTTAGCCAGACCTTCAGTACCATTATCTGCAGGTTGTAATGCTCTATCTGTGTTCTTCTGCACTATAGACACCATCTCAAAGAGCCCCGACCATGTTTGCCTTATCATGCACCAGTAACCTACCGAGTGCTGCTGACCCAGTATGGAGCTTGTTCTGGTAACTGATGGTGTTGCAGTATAACCAGAAGGCCGAACCATTTGTTCTTCTGCCTTTTAGTATGTGTGGCGCAAATAATTGATTCCACTGTCCTTATGTTACTCTATTCAATATATAATTAATGATTATTGATGTTTTTTTTTTTTGTTTTTTTTTTTGTTGGGGGGGGGGGGGGGGGGGGTTGTATATTATATTGATTTATTTGTTTATTTCGGGATGTGAGCTTTGAAGATTGAGCACAACCCACGACTGGCAACGCTGATCGTATTCCGGTAAGAACCTGGAACCTTGTCCACGTCAGATTGGAAGCACTAGACTCGAGTTTCGCTCTCGTTTGAGCTCGTCAGTAGTGCATATCCCCGACCGGACCCGGGATCAAACTCCGGAGATCACACGCCATTGATCCGGAGTTTGATCCCGGGTCCGGTCGGGGATATGCACTACTGACGAGCTCAAATTAAAGCGAAACTCGAGTCTTTTGCTTCAAAGCCGATGTGGACAAGGCCTAAGGTTCGTACCGGAATAGGATCAGCGATGCCAGTCGTGGGTTGGGCTCATATATCTTCGAATATTATATTAGGTCTGTCATTAATTTTAGAAGTAAGTAATGGTGAAGAACTATTTACCACGTCTTGGTGAGTTTTGTGTATATAGTGCTCTCCCACATTCTTAAAGACAAATCCGAACTCGAGGAAAGTTGTGGCCAATGTCGTGCCCGTAGCCTTTACTTTCGAGAGAATGTTCTGGTACTCTGTTTAGGTCTGCTCAACCGTTAAGTCTATCAAGGATAATGTTTTTTTTTTTTTTCAAATTACCCCCCGAAATGAAAATATAACAATAGTATATAATATTAT
The DNA here is from genome assembly GCA_014155875.1 of Cepaea nemoralis. Taxonomy (NCBI): domain Eukaryota; kingdom Metazoa; phylum Mollusca; class Gastropoda; order Stylommatophora; family Helicidae; genus Cepaea; species Cepaea nemoralis. Next base: position 13,653 of record JACEFZ010025941.1, read on the forward strand.
ATCATTAGAAAATATAATAATACTAGAAAATATACCAACACTAGAAAATATTAGATAATTAGAAAATATAACTATATTAGAAAATATAATTATACTTGAAAATACAACAACACGGGAAAATATAATATTAGAAAATATGACAACATTAGAAAATATTACTACACTAGAAAATATAATTATACTAAAAATATAATATTAGAAAATATTAAAACATTATAAAATATAACAATACCATAAAATATAACAACACAGAAAAATATAACACACAAAATATAACAATGCCATAAACTATAACAACACAGAAAATTATAACACACAAAATATACATTGCATTGCATTGGCACCTTTCCGTCTTGACAGACGATAGTTTGGTACATTGTGCTTCAAAAAGGCTTAATAACTGTCAAATGGCAATAACTACGATCCATGGCGGTGGCGAGTGTGGCTGGTAAGGCCAATTCTTGCTGCAAATGTTTGCCCACAGTAGGTGCATGTGAAAACATGGTCATTTCCACCATTTTGCACCATCTTACGTCTCTCACGCTCTGTGTGTGCTTTATCTGCAATCATTTTCTCCTTTGTCTTTATTCCATTTCTGATAGTTGCCCTCCATGCAACACGTTCAGCGGCGACGTGCTCCCATTGTGCATTATCAATGCCTATATCAATCATGTCCCGCTTATACACATCTTTGTATCGTAGTAGAGGCCGACCCTGAGATCTCCTACCCGTCTGTAATTCACCAAAAAAGATGTCCTTTGGTATTCTACCATCATCCATCCTCCTAACGTGTCCTATCCATCTAAGTCTACGAAGACTGAGCATGGAATACACCGTCACACAACCTGATCTTTCCAATACTTCAGTATTTGTGATTTTGTCTTGCCACTTAATACCAAGTATTCTTCGCAGACACCGCATATGAAAGCTGTTTAAACGTTTCTCTTGGCGTGAGTAAGTTGTCCAGGTTTCACTGCCATAAAGAAGAGTACTAAGGACACAGGCTTGGTAGACGAGGACTTTTGTTTTGGCAGTAAGCTTCCTGTTCTCCCAGACTCTTTTTGCTAACATGTTCATTGTTGTTGCTGCCTTGCCAATCCTGATGTTGATTTCCTGATCGAGGGATAATTTGCTATTTACCTCTGATCCAAGATATGTAAAATGGTCTACTATCTCCAGTTCGGCGTCGTCAATAAAGATTGATGGTACACCATGTGCACCTTGTGACATAATCTGTGTCTTCTTTTTGTTAATTGTTAAACCAAATTCAGAACAAGCATTGGAGAATGCAGATAGTAGATGTTGTAATTCTTCCTCAGAGTGGGTCGTAATCGCAGCATCATCCGCAAAAAGCAACTCTCTGATTAGTACCCTGCTAATTTTGGTCTTGGCCTTCAATCTCTGAGCATTATAGAGGCCACCATCTGAGCGTGAGTGAATGTATATACCGTCATCCTGATCACGAAAGGCATATTTCAGTAGAAGTGAAAAGTATATCCCAAAGAGGGTGGGGGGTAGTACACAACCTTGCTTAACTCCACTCTTGATTTCAAACTCTTCTGAAGTTGAGCCATCAAACTTGATTATACCCTTCATGCCTGTGTGGAACGATTCCACAATGGACAGAAGAGTTGGTGGACAGCCAATCTTCTTTAGTGCTTTGAACAGACCCTCACGACTGACCAAATCGAATGCCTTTGTGAGGTCGATGAAGGCAATAAACAGTGGCTGATTTTGTTCCCGGCATTTTTCTTGCATCTGTCGCAATGAGAATATCATATCAATGGTAGACCGGTTCTGACGGAAGCCGCACTGTGATTCGGGGTAGACTTGATCTCCCAGGACTTGAAGTCTGCGCAGGACAATTCTGGCAAATACTTTCCCAACAATACACAGAAGTGAGATACCCCTATAGTTGTTGCAGTCGCTCCGATCTCCCTTGTTCTTGTACAGCGTTATGATGTTTGAATCTTTGACATCCTGTGGGACTTGTCCTTCTCGCCAGCATAGCTCTATTAGCTGGTGGATCTGTAGAGCGAGGGTGTCTTGCCCACTCCTGATCACCTCTATTGGAATCCCATCCTTACCTGGAGCCTTGCCAGATGCAAGCTCATTTATAGCACACTTAACTTCTGTTATAGTGGGAAGTGTGTCCAGGTGGTCAAGAGTTGGCAGGGCCTCTATGGCGTTGAGGGCATCATCCGCCAGCTTGGTCTCACTTGAGTAAAGCTCTAAATAGTGCTCGACCCATCTATCCATCTGCTGTTTCTTATCAGTGATGATTTCTCCAGTCAAGGTTTTCAGCGGTGCACTTCTTTTGATCATTGGACCACAGGCTTTCTTTATCCCTTCATACATGCTTCTGATGTTTCCCTTATCACTTGCGATTTGAATGGACTCACATAACTTGATCCAATAGTCATTCGCACACTGCCTGGCAGCCTTTTGTACATCCTTCCTCGCTTGCTTCAGCTCACTCAGAGTGTTACGCGTTGGTCTTTCCTTGTTTCTTAAGAGAGCTATCTTCTTTTTATCAATCAAGGGCTGCAGTATCTGGCTGTTTGCCGCAAACCAGTCCTGCCTCTTATGATCCACAGTGCCGTAAACCCCTACCGCTGTTTTATAAATAGTTTCCTTAAGTTTACTCCATTTATCATTTACTATACAATTTTCTGATGTATCATTGAAAGCGTCCTCAAGTTGCTGTTGAAATTCAAAGCACTTTCCAGGATCGTGAGTGTTAATAATATTAATCCTGGGGCTAGACTTGTGTTTAGCTGTGTAGATTCTCTTTGGTCTCAGTCTAACCCTTGCAACAACCAAAGAATGATCTGTATCACAGTCAGCACTGTGGTAACTTCGAGTTAATGATGTATGGTTCAGATGTTGTCTCCGTGTGATAATGAAGTCCAGCTGATGCCAATGGCCGGATCTTGGATGTTTCCATGTGACCTTATGCATCTCTTTTGTTTTAAAAAAGGAGTTTGTAATACATAGGTCATTTCTAGTGCAATGCGCCAGCAGCCTTTGCCAATTATCATTCATGCGACCGATGTTGTATTTTCCAAGGCACACTGGCCATGAACTCGAGTCCTTGCCCACACGAGCATTGAAATCACCGAGCATATAAATGTAGTCGGATTTTGGAACTGCCTTGATCGCAGAGTCTAGCTGCTCATAGAACGTATCTTTCACATCATCAGAGGAAGTGAGTGTCGGTGCATATGCAGTGAGAATGGTGGCAAATCCACAAGAGGTTGCCAAGCGCAGTGATAATAATCTTTCATTACCTCCAGCTGGGATATCAATCATTCCCAGTAGCGAATTCTTCACTGCAAAGTCCACACCGTGTTGTGTTTTTTCTGCCTGCCCTCTTCCCTTCCAAAAAAAGGTGTAATTGTTTTCCCTGAGTGACCCTTCCTCAGCGAGGCGAGTCTCCTGCAGGCCAGCAATATCAATGTTAAGACGATTGAGTTCAGCATCAATCACAGCCGTTTTTCTCACATCGTCAATATTTGTCAAGTCAGTGGAAAATCCTGGACACATGGTTCTCACGTTCCAGGTTGCAAGCCGTAGCTTGAGGTTTCTATTATTCTTTTTATTAGTACCTGGTGCATTGGTTTTACAGCCTGCGATTCAGATTTTGTCCTAGCCCCAAGCACCCATTGAATCAGGCAGGCTGTGGCGGATCAGCACCCAATTGGCCGGGGGCTGCCCAGCTTGAGGCGGGCGGTAGCTGATCAGTGACACCTGTAGGTGTCTCCCACCGTCAGAGGCAACGCGTGGCGCCCCATGTCTACGCCAACTGACAAGGACTTATAACCCGTAACAGTTGCCTCTCGCTTTGATTCCGAGACCTGGTTAAGACCAGGGATGGAGTTATTGCCTCTCCATAGCACAAAGCCTGGGCTAAAATAAAGAAACCATGTGTTGCCCATGCAGCATGATCCCTCTCTCGGCCTGCCAAATTCACTCCAGAGGAAAGTTAACACCTCTACATCTGGAACAAGACAAGCTGCAGAAGCTGCCGGATCAGCAAAGCAATGCTCTAACTGTCCGCCTGTCGGAGCTTCGATCCTAGACCAGCTGCCACCAAGGCTTAGGGCCTGGTCTGCCCTGCCATGACTTATTTTGTCTTTGGGTTGCATTTCCTCGCACCAGGATAAGGCTAGTACCCTCCCAAGTGCGCTCTTCCGCCCGAAGCCGTTGACAAAATATAACAACACCAGAAAATATAACAGCACGAGAAAATATATTGTCCATGTGTTACCCGATCCAATAAGGGACCAAAGAACAGTAACACTGTAAACTAGCATGCATATCGCAAGAATCCATTAGCGCCAGACTGACTCCGCAGGCTATCGGTATTTCGTTGTCAACAGATGCTAGCTAGCCAGTGAGTGCCTAAAGGTATCACATTACACATGAAGTTGAAAGACCAGTAAATCTTCACCGCATTCTCAATCACACTGTACTGTTATTGTAAACTTCATTAGAACTGCATATATTCATCTATATACACAACACCTTGAATTCTCCTTAACTGATTTGGTGCCGAAGGATAATATATCGCCAATCGTAACTTCCCATTTGGAAAGAAGGAAGATACATCTCCATATTAGGACCATCGTGTTATTTGTTTTGCTTTGTGCCACCTTCCGCAATTGAAATTCTCAGTGAACTGAAATCTACATTATTATACTTGTTCATTTAATTATGTGACATATTTGGTCGAAACCTTAGCATTTCTTTGGCACTGAAACAATTAAACTTCTCACGCCCCTTCTATCTTTTTATTTTTCGTTTATTTCTCGCTTTTGATAAGCCTTTTTTTGCAGCCTTAGGCTTTCTGCGTTGGTTCTTATTTTTGTCTCGATCCTGACTTTACTAGTGTGTCTCTTACGTCATTTCCTGACGGGGTTTCTCACACGTCTTTAGCCTGACCATGAAGGAGTAGGCGGAGAAAATTGAAATTTGGCACAGTGCTTATTCCTTCTCAGTGTAGCCACCACCTGAATTTATGCATTTCTACCACCTCTGCGTGACCTTGAAAAGATCTTCAGAATAAAACAACCTATTTTTCGAACTAAACCAGTTATCACAAGCCAGTATGACATCTTCATCAATGTCAAAACGATTTCCTTTCAGCTTTTTTTTTTTAAGATTTTGGAAAAGAAAAAAAGTCTGATGCAGCCAAATCTGGAGAATATGGTGGGTGTGGAAGAATTTCAATATTCAAATCGTTGACAGTTTGCAGCACAAGCCGTGCTTTATGGGAGGGCGCGTTGTCTTGAAGCAAAGGCAGAATTTGCGTACGCGCTATCCCTCGTTTTCTGGTCACAGCCTTTGTTGGTTCGATAAGGAGATCTGAATAGTACTGTCCATTAACCGTGTTGCCATGAAGCATGTAATCTTTTAATATGACACCTTTGATGTCCCAAAACAGTCAGCATCACTTTTCTTGCATATGTTTGTGCTCTTGGCTTGACATGTGTTGGCAACCAGAGGTTTTCCACTGCATGCTGGCAATTTTGGATTCTGGTTCATAATGGTGAATCCAAGTCTTACCTACCGTCACCATGGTCGTCAACATGTTTTCGACCGCCACATGTTGAGCAACTGGCCACAGCAATCAACCCGTGTTTGTTTCTGTTCGCATGTCAGCAGGCGCGGGACCTTGCGGGCATACACTTTTCTTATGTTCAGTCTGTTGTGTAAAATTCTAAACACTGTACTCTTACTCAGGTTTGCTAAACCTGATATCTCTGCAATTGTCATTTTCCTATCCTGGTCTATGATTTTCATCACTTTTGCAGCATTTGCATCACTTCACTCTGAGGACGGTCGTTCTGATTTTGGCAGATCAGCAACTTGGGAACTCCACACTTAACCGCAAACACCAATTTTTTTTACAGAAGCATACGAAGGACAGACTTCCTCAAACACTGGCTCCATCTCCCTGCGTATTTATGTAGGTGTTTTTCCCGTAACATCAAGAATTTTATACAGTCCTGGCGTCTGATTTCTCCTTTGTTCTGATGAACCGTTGGATGTGCAGATCTGGTCAATATGGTGATGTGCCATGCACCAAATGGGGAAAACCAGTTGAGCAGGGAAATTCATAATTCATATGTTCATTACAAATTGAATGAGCAATACATGTGCCATACTTCAATATTCTCCGCCTACTCCTTCGTGGTCAGGCTAAAGACTTATGAGAAGCCCATTTTATTAATCTTGTTATTTTAATTCTTTCTAACCAAGAAAATATTACTTTAGTTATTTCTGCTACAAGCATTTATTACTTTAAACCTATCTACAGCAAGCAATTGTTTCGTTAACACGTTTTGACACATATAGTGTTATTTTTATTCCTTCGACCTCTTTCAGGTGTTATTGTAATTATGTCTACCATAAGCATTTATTACGTTAGCTCTGTTTTGCGCAGCAGTTATTATTTTAATTATTTCTGCCATCTGCCAGTGTTAATTTAGTTAATTGTATACCTTGCCGTTATCACTTTAATTCTTTCTATGGCAAGCCGTTGGTGCTTTAATTCTTTCTACGAGTATTACGCGCTATTGTTACTTTACATCTTTCTGACCTCAGAAACTTAAATTTAATTTTTCGATCTCAGACAGTTGTTATACACACTATTACTTTAAGAAGTTGTTACTTTAATTCTTTATATTAAAATAAATCCTGATGGTTTAATGTTTTCCAGCCGAAACCCAGCTTCTGTTGTTGCAGCTGCCATTTACATGGCTTCACAGATGTCAGACACCAAGAAATCGGCTAAAGGTAAAACGTTTCATTCTGACCGCATTATTGGTTTAGCAGTGGTTTTCACCCAACAAAATATTTTCTAGATTCATTATGCCGATATAAGGCGCCGTGACGAAGGCGTTACGGACGCAATTCACACTCCCGATGCAGCGTTCGAAACACAGCTGCTGACGATATGGCAGCAGACCGCATTGCGATGATTGTTTTACAATGGTATCAGTTCCGGTTTTTCATAAAGCAGTAGCAATTAGCTGAACGTAAACTAGCCAAGAAATCAGAAATAGCTACACACACAAATACTACGGTTTACTGGAACATCATATAAAGGATATGCAACTAACCTTTTTTTAATACCGATAAATTCATCATCACCATCATCATCTCATCTTGTTCCTCTTGTACCTTGCGGTGTTTGTCGAGATGAAGCATAAACAGCGGGAGAAGCAATTGTTACTTTAATTCTTACTACTCAAGCAATTGTTACTTTAATTGATTCTGCCCCAAGCAGTTGATACTTGAAACCGTTCTACCTCAAGCAGTTATTACTTTCACTCGCTTGACTCCATGTAGTTGTTGTTTTAACTCGTTCTAGCCCATACATCAGTTACTTGAACTATGTCTATCTCTTGCAGTTGTTAGGCTCGCTCTACCCCCAAGCAGTTGTGAAAGTAATTACTTCTTATACAATTATAATCCCCATACTCTAAATGATAGCAACAATGATAATCTCCACACCTTACACGAGTGTAGCAATTATAATCTCCGTGCATTACATGACAGTAACAATTATAATCTCCATACATTACATGAAAGTAACAATTCTAATCTCCATACATTACATGAAAGTAACAATTCTAATCTCCATACATTACACGAATGTAACAAATGTCTACATACCCTGCATTAATGTGACGATTATAATCTGCATACACTTTTTTTTTTTTTTAATTCGCATATCCTTTACAGGACATCGCTATCAACAGAAGCATCTTTCAGCTGTCTGTTGATTTCTTGGCAAGATTACGCTCAGTAGTTTGCCATTGCTTTCTGAGCGGCCGGCTCAGTGTCCCGCAAGTCACCAGCGGGGGACGAACCGCTCCCAGTTCTCGCCCGCTACAAGACTCTGCGTGATAAACGTGATTACGGAGAAAGTGTTGTAACCCCTCGGCCAGAGAGACCGGCCTGCATACACTACACGGAAAAAAAACATCTGATGGTTGCAGACATGTGGTTTCTGAGGAAAATGCAAAGAATACCATGGATAGACAGAAAAACCAATGACCAAGTACTACAGGAAACAAATGAAAATCGTAAACTGATTAGTGAAATTAGACGTAGACAGTCAAAAAAAATTTTGACATGTTATGAGAAGAAATGGATTGGAGAACTTAGTGACAACTGGCAAGATCGAAGGGAACAGACCAAGGGGAAGACCGAGAAGTAAATACCTGGATGGCTTGGCCACATGGCATGGACGAGACAGGAACACTGAGCCGATCCACGACTCTGGTGATCGAGTGAAATGGCGAGTCATGACCGCCCACGCTTTCCGGTATGGCACATGATTGATTGACCCTACACGAGTGTAATAATTATAATCTACATACCTTATATGAATGTAACAATTATAATCTACATATCCTACGTGACTTATAATTTCTATACTCTACACTACCCATTTCAATCATTTCTATACTTTAATCTATGGATCCAAAATTTCATTACTCATTGTAATATATGTATCCAAAATGTCGGCAACCACTGTAATCTGTGTATCCAAAATGTCGGTAACCACTGTAATCTTTGTATCCAAAGTGTCGGTAACCACTGTAATCTGTGTATCCAAAATGTCGGTAGTAACTTTGATCTATATATCCAAAATGTCAGTAACCTTTGTAACCTATGTATCAAAAATGACCATAACCACTTTAATTTTTGTCTGTTGTAAAGTTTCAGTAACCACTTTAATCCCTGCATCCTATATTTATGTAACAACTTACATCCTCTATCCTAAATGTCGGTAACAATATTAAAACCCCTATTATAAACGACTGTAACCTCATTAATAACCATATTAATCTCCATATCATAAATGACTATAACCATACTCATCTCCCTATTTTAAATGTCTAAAACTGCATCAGTCTCCCCATTCTAAATGTCTGCAATCACTTTATTCCGCTATCCTAAATGTATGTTACCACATTAATCTTCTTATTCTAAATGTATGTAACCACTTTTATCTGCCTATTCTAAATTCTCAAGCCATCGTTATCTCCTTATTCTTCTGCCCTTTATCTCTCCCATTAGGGCATTGGCTTTCAGCCAAACAACACCAAGCCACCCCATCTTTTGCTATCTCCAGCACCTCCTTCCATGTTTCCCAATATTATTTATCTCTGTAATTTTGTTTTCCTTGTTTTATCTATATACCTTGCTTGCTTGCTTGTGTTCGTTGGCTTGAGCTCCAACGCGAAGTCCTGTATGTCGGATGAAGGCATCCTGTTGTCCAACATCAGTGTGATGTCATACCGGACCTGAGGTTTGCGTGAGTATCCGTTGTCCCATGTCTGGCTTATTGGCGTGCAGACTGGTGGTTCCTCGCCGTACAGGCAGACACTCTCCGACTTCGGAGGAATCCGCGATCCTACTGACTTTAGTCAGGACCCCGAAGGGACCTGTTGCCCAGGACGCTCGACGAGGACGCGTCAGTAGATCTTGGCCAGTATATAGCCTGGCCCTGGTGCCAATGGAAACATCTCTGCGTCCCTTATCTATATACCTAAATGTATGTGACCACTTTGATCTCCCTATCATAAATGTCTGTACGCACGTTGATCTCCCTATCCGTAATCGCTGTACCCACTTTGATCTCCCTATCCTTAATGCTTTTACCCGCATTAATCTTCCCATCCTAAATGTCTGTACCCACTTTGATCTCCCTATCCTAAATGTCTATACCCATGATGGTCTCCCAATCCTAAATCTATGGACCCACGTTGATTTCCATATCCTAAATCTCTGTACCCACTTTAACCTCCCCATCCTAAAAGCCTGTAACATCTTTGATCTCCATGTCCTTCATACCTGCAGTCACTTTGATTTCTATATCCTAGGTGTTGTTAATAACTTTAATCTGCCTACCTCACGTCACTCCAACCAGTCTGATATCCTAACCTACCCTATATGGCTGCAACAAATAATTATAACCAAACCTATCTGGTTGCCGTATATCACTGTAAGTTTCCAGTCTTCCTACTCTATGTCCTTGTGACATCTCTAATTTCCCTAAGATGTATGATTGTGAATGATTTAATCTCCTTACGCTGTTTGATTGTTATAGTCAGGTCTTAGTCAGATATACCAGAGCTACCCTATGACAGTAGACGGTACTACCTGCTTTCTGTTAGCGCAGAATGTTGGGACGGAGCTCACCAAATCCGGCACCCCACATTGTGCCAACGGCTCTGGGCGGAGGAGCTCAATTGGGAGGGTACAAGAATTACCACAGTGTTAGGAAATGCAACCTGAAGACTAAATGTCAAGGCAGGATAGACCGATCCCTAAGCCTTGGTGGGCAGCTGGTCTATGATGGAAGCGTCCACAGGCCGACCATTAGAGCATTGCTTTGTTGTTCCAGCAGCTTCTGCAGTTTGTCTTGTGCCATACGTATTGTTGCTACCTCTCCTCTGGAGTAAACTAGGCAGGCCGAGGGAGTGATCATGTTGATAGGCAATACATGGTTTCTTAATTCAGAAGTATAACTCCAGACGTAAAAATTCATTTTAAAAACTATCGTCTGTCAAGACGGTCAGATGCCAGTCATTTTATTCTGCTCTCTCTCTCTCTCTCTCTCTCTCTCTCTCTCTCTCTCTCTCTCTCTCTCTCTACCTCTCTAACTCCCTATTCTACATGCTTCTTACCTATCTAATCTCCATACCTTTCGTGGTTGTGAACTCTCTAAGCTCTCAAACTTACATGATTGTAACATATCTATTTAATAGCCAGTAAGATTGTGGCTACCTTAATCTCCTTCAATGTATGATTGTGACTTCTCTAATCTCCCTACTCTATATGATTGTGACTTCTCTACTCTCCCTATTCTACATGCTTCTGACCTGTCTATTCTCCATACCTTACAGTGCTGTAAACTGTCTAATCTCTCAACACAACAAGATTGTAACATACCTAATCTCAATAACCTATATGAGTGTAGCTTCTAGAATCTCTCACCCTATATGATAGTAACCTTACTAAACTCACCACCAACCATAACCGTAATTGTTCTAATTTCTATTCCCCAGAAATCTCTGGCATTGTCGGCGTGACAGAATTCACCCTAAAACAATCATATAAATTGCTATACCCTAAAGCTTCAGAGCTGATTCCGCCAGACTGTCACGTAGACCGCCTGTCCCCCAACTAAGTTAGTCAGAACAACCTCACAAGAATAAATGAAGACATGACGACAAGGCCAAACAAGTTATGGTTCTTAAATAGCCAAACAAGTTATGGTTCTTAAATAATATACAGATATGCAGTTGTGTTTTGTGTGTGCGTGTGTGTGTATGCGTGTGTGTGTGTGTGTGTGTATGTGAGAGAGAAAGAGAGAGAGAGGGGGGAGAGAATGAGAGAGAGAGCGAGCGAGAGAGAGAATAAAGAGAGAGAGAGAGAAAAATAAAGAGAGAGAGGGGGGGGGAGAGAATGAGAGAGAGAGAAAGACAGAGAGAGAGAGACAGAGACAGACAGAGAGAGAGAGAAAATAAAGAGAGAGAGAGGGGGAGAGAGAGAAAATAAAGATAGAGAAAAATAAAGAGAGGGGGAGAGAAAGAGAGTTAGTTAGTCGACAGATCATCCTCGTTGCACATCGAACCATTCAGTCCATAAGTGCTCGGATCCCCTCCTCAGCAAATCCCGCAGCGTGTAGCGGCTAACGACGCCAGTTCTGTGTTGGTTTATCAATCTTCTTTGGCTTCCTGCGTAGTGTTCTTGTTTATCCACCCCTCTTTTAATTTTCTGTTCTCGCAGTCTGGCCATGGTTGTAGAATCATAGTCATCACTTGGTTCTCGCAAAAGTCTTACTTCTCGTAGAGCATTCAGAATGTCAGCCAGGTCCATGGCGCGTCCGCCCTCCACAGTAGCCTTACCCGGGAGCTTGTCGGACCGCTCATTTCCTTGTACTCGTGCCCTGGCACGAAGATGAAACTAATCTTTGCCAGCCGAGACCGCTCCAGAGACAGCAACCATTCTCTTCGCATCCACCCCATCTCTATCCTCTTGAGCATGCTCATTGAGTCGCTAAGGAAACATGCCCTAGTGAATGTCTGTGTCTTGAGCCATGTTATTGCTTTACTTACTGCCATGACTTCCATAGTCAGGCTACTTGTGGTCTCAGCAAAAGCACTAGAGTCCTCCTTCATAATTCTCCCTCCGGCCTGAGCCGTAAAGGCCCATGAGCTTCTCGCATGTCGGGCGACCGACCCATCTGTGTAAATGACGGCATCACCGTCTAGCGAATTCTAGAAAATCAACACTTGTACTTCCGCCTCCACAGCAGCCGGACTTTCTTGTCTGCATTTTCTGTCTAGTTGGATGCAAACTGAAACGGACGTGCAGAAATCTGTTGGAACTTGTACCCACTCCTCGCCAGGTTCTACGTCCTCAATTGAACACACCTGTTGAAGAATGTCTTTGGCTTGACCCATCCACGACCGTCCTCTTTTTAACCTGCTGCCATTCACCTTCGTAATTTCACTATGCAGTGGATGTTGTGTGTTTGCGTTAACTCTGAGGTAGGCGCGTGCTTTGAAAACTTGTATTCTGTCTTAAATTATTGGAAAATCAAGAATGTAGCGAATCGCCCTGCATGATGTATCTCTTGTACATCCAAGAATAATGCGCATAGCTTCATTCTGTATTCTTTCCATCCTTTTTATCTGCTTACGGTTGAGATGCAGGATTACCATCGCGTACTCACACCAAAAAAACATGACCAGCCCCTATTATATACGACATAGATGGCGCTGCTCACAGTTTGTCGGAGAAAGAGAGAGACAGAGAGAGAGAGATATATATATATATATATATATATAGAGAGAGAGAGAGAGGGGGTGGGGGATGAGAATAAAGCTATGCTTGTTAGGAGAGTTTAGATTTGAATACCTTTATCGTATTTATTTATTTATATATGTATGTATTTATTACAGTATTTTACATTAATAATTACTCATTCTTCACTTAGTCTAGTCTCATGAATGCAGTATAAAGTCAGCAGACCATAAACAAATAGACAGATGGGTATCTAGGTTGGTAGGTAGGCACACAGGTAAACTGACAAATAGTTACATAAATAAAGCAACAGTAGCAAGGAACTTCTGTCAAGGGTTTCCACGATAGGCGATTTACTCTAGGGCTTCAAATTGTGTCGCTACGTATGAGATATGCAGCACATTAATAACTACTGCCTTATAAATACTTCTCTAATGTTTTTGCGACATTTTCCGGTATTTCACAAGATTTAAATCGCGGTACGTATTTAATAATATTCTGTATTTAAATTATAATACTGTTTACGCCAATGACAAACTGAATAACATCTAATCGCAGTGGAAATGTGGTTTCAGAGGAAAATACTACGAATACTATGAATGCATAGACAAACCAGTAAGACAATCCTTCAAGAAACAAACAAAAACGGCAAATTTATTAGAAAAATTAGACGTAGACAGTCAAGATTTGTTTGGACACGATATGAGGAGAATAAACTTGAAAACTTGGTGACAACTGACAAAATGGAAGGGAAAAGAGCCCAGGGAAGACAATAAGAAAAATACATGTAATGGCTTGGCCACATGGTATAAATGAAGCAAAAACACAAGACTTGATCCATAGACTGGTAATTGTGTGAGATGGCGAATGGCCAAACCTATAGTACATGGTGGTGATAGTTTGTCAATGACTGCATTTGTTAGTCTTTTGAGTAGATGTGTGCTTAAATGTTGAAACTTACAGATGCAATATTTTAAATGTACAGTACTCAACATTTTATCACGTCATGAATCGTTTTGTGTATATTGTTTAAGGCCGAAAGTGTTCGGCCAATCAGCGGTGGGTGTGTCATGTGATAAATCTCACGACGACAGTCATTGCTTCTCGCGAGATTTCTGAATAAGCACATTTAGACAGGGTCAACCTGAAAGCCCAAGGCAAATAAACACTTCTTCACTAGGGTGCGAACACAAGACTACCACGTAGATAGGCAAGCGTACTAGCAACTGCACTACCATAGCTCCCATGGACATTATATACTCGCTATTTTTCCATCCAATCATTGTTTTTATTAATTTAATTATTTATCTATTTCCTTTTACCTCTTTTGAAATAAAAATGACCAACTTGTTAGCCTGTATTAACTCCAGTTAATTTCTGGTATTTTAAATGTACAGTTGTTGTCAGGTTTGTGCTTGTTGTTTCCTTCATGGCCACGATGTTTGGCCATAGTTACTGCTGATCAAAGCTACTGGTGCAATGTTGTAGCACCAGCCTTCAGCCTGTTTATGGTAAGATTTGGAGCGTAAATCAGATTTTGGTGAGGAGGAATAGATATATAAAGAGGTTATGTGTTCTTAGTTTATACTAATTTGGAATGACATATTAGGGGGCTGCGTGGTCTCGAGGTATGGTGTCCTCCTCGAGTGCTGGAGGTCCCGGGTTCAAGCCCCGATGAGGACCGGGACTTTTTCACATGGACTTCTAGTAATAAAATTTCCGCTGGTCTCTGGGTAGTGAGATCGGACGCCCGTGTGTATTGTTGCGCACTTAAAAAATTCCTTGGCAGCTGGAAATCGAAAAAGAGTTGCCTTACGGTGCCGCCCGGGCAAAAATTTCTAGTTAAAAATCTACCCAAAGTATTTCAGGAATCTCGCCGGTGCTACGGAGTTCGTACACTGTGCTAAGTTTCTCCAAACTCAGGTGTGAGTTAGGATGAGAACGGAGCACTTGTGGGTTACACCCGTGTACCGTGATGTTGACCCATTGACTAAACTAAACTAAACTAAACTGGAATGACATATATATGGTGGATGTTTAATGACTGTGCAGTGTTTGAAAATATTGCCGGTCCAAGTTTTGTATGTACCTAATATGTTGCATGACCTTTACAGAGGGTGAATACAACATTTGGACCAGCAATATTTTTAAACACGGCACAGTCATTAAACATACACCCTATATCTAAGCTACTCAGATTAAGCGTTGCCATTATACAAATGGTAGATAGATCTAGCGGAGCCTAAGGTACAGGCTGCGGTACACAAAATCTACTGCCTGCAAACTACCTATTTGCCAAGATCAAGGTAGGCCTATCGTATAACCAAGAATTTCGTACACTTATTTTTTGGAGTAATGGCTCGTTGTGCCTGAGCCGCGTGGCTTTACTGGTTTTAGTTAAAACTGAAGTGTACTGAAACTGAACCAATGGTGCTCAGGTGGATACTTCTTTCATCTCCATTTTGTTATGGTAGAAAAGATTAAGAGGTATTCCCAGTTCATAAATAAATATAAACGTATTGTTTAGTAGTCATAGACGGTGACAGGTTCGAATCCCGGTCTGTAACTTTAGCTTTTAATTGTTATAATGTCCAGTGCGTTCTCCAGTCTCTAATTCTTTCCCGTACTTCTATGAGCACCATACAGTACGTGTGCATTTATTTATGACCATATGGAATTGTTGAGGAAAGCGGGTTAGTTATTATCTTGCAGAGAGAGATTGACAACAGGTAAGCAACAAAGAAAGTAGTTAATCAAACAGGGTAGATTGTGATCCTGTGGCATTGAAACACATATCATCATCATCAAGTGCCTTGCCATCTGACCTTGGCGTTCATGTCTCTCCATAGATCTCGGTCTTTGGTGTTCTGGATCAATTCTGCCGATGATATTCCTCCATACCACCGTCTCAGTCCATCCAGCATTATTTCTCTTGTTCTATCTCTACCTCTCTTCCTCTTGATCTTTCCAGTCGTCACGATGTTCTCCATGTCTAAAGAAAGCTGTTTGTCTCATTCTTATTGTTGAATATAATGTTATAGTTTCATGCGTCTCTTTCAGGCAGTAGTTGTTAGTTCCTCTGGTACATCTCATCTTGTTCCTCTTGTACCTTGCAGTGTCGAGTTCAAACTTAAACAGCGGGAGAGTGTCCATTTATGGACTTCATGTGTTGAGGTTCCCATGGACTCTGCTATCCCCTTTACCCATCGTTTACGTGGCCTTCCTCTTCTGCTTCCATTTGGTCTGTACATCATTGCTTTTTGTGATATACTTTTAGCTGATAATCTAGTTATATGGCCAAACCATTTAAATTGCTGTTTTCTTATGAAATCTATCTCTGCCATAACCCCCACTTTATCATGATTTCTTCACTTATGATTATTCTTCTCAGAAATCTCATTTTCTTTTCTCTTTTTCTGTCATTTTCCATGTTTAGCTTTGGTAGCATAGAGTTTGTAGGAAGATTGTGTTGCAGAGAGCATTCTTAGTGTTTATTGATACTTGTTTGTTCATAAGTATTGTTAATATTTGTCCAATGGATTGGTTTGCCGTATTGCATATATTTTCAATCTCGTCTTCTGATTTGCCATTCAATGATATTATACTTCGTAAGTACTAAAGCTCTTTACTTGTTTCAGGGGGGTGGTCCTTTAGATAAATCTTTGTTGTTGTGTTTTGTCTTTGGTTAAATTAATTACCTCTGTTTTACCGATGCTAATTTTCATGTTGTGTTCTTTTCACACTTCGTTTAGGCTATATATATATATATATATATATATATATATATATATATATATATATATATATATATATATATATATATATATATATATATATGTGTGTGTGTGTGTGTGTGTGTGTCACAAAGTAAATATTGACTAAGTGACAGAGTGGCTATGGTTGTGTCTAGGGTATGTCCTTGTAAAATGTGATGTTGAACAACAGATTAACCAAGATGCATCACCACCAAACACCAGTCAGTGAACAAGCGTTAATTTGCGCACATAATATTCCTTTAATTCTGAATTAACACAGACACATGTAGCATATAAATCCAGGAACAATAATTCTCTAAGAATATATCTCCATCCCAATGGAACACTTCGAATAACACTACCTCTCAAGGCTACTAAAATCTCGTCCCACACGACAGGTATACTAGCCTCTCTCTAGGCCCGACTCAAAGTAACCCACTCTGGGTCTCGAATTCCACTCACTATCCCTGGAACCCACAGTGCGGAGTTATCTTCCGAACTCCGTCACAATTCTTCACTTTCTCAGACCACGACCTTCTCCTGGTCCGGTCTAGACTCCACTCCCTCTCAGCTCGGAGTCCAAACATTAACTGCCCTCCGTCAGTCTTTGTCCCTCTCTTTTCAACAATTCTATCCCCCACATTGCCTCCCACATAACACACAACCTCACTGCTCCAACTGTCTGCCTCACCTTTATTTTAGCCAGCTGACTTCTTCTCAGCTCCCCCTTTCAATTACTGTCTTCTCATTTACGCCCTCTGGGGGACTTACTATCCGCCCTATTTTATCTCGTGAACTGTTTATCTTGTACGGCCACTCACCTTAATGTCAATGACCACAGGCATGTGACACTACCCCACCCTCAAAAGAAAACATCGTTTTCAAATGTTGGGAGACTAAAACTTATTAAATATGTGACCCAGACACATTGCCTGGGTAGCCCTAAGTATGGCTGCACCTTACTCTAGCTACCACACTACATAATACATCAAATACTCATAGTACACTCCCATATTCCCCACACCTAAATACAACCATCTTTCTATCTTGTGTACCAATGCATGAACTAATACATCACATAATAATAATACATCATAGAAAGGCATTATACTTATGTACCCACAGGTCTATTAATATCTTTAAGAAGACACAAGCTATTTGTGTACCGACCATGTATCAGGTGGTTCTTTTCTTGCATCAACCCACCTCTGATTCCTGTCGATGCTGTGTCTACCTTTCATGTACCCATGACTCATGGTACCTCTACAATTACAACATCTGTTTGTTATCCCTAGCCCTGGG
Organism: Cepaea nemoralis; assembly: GCA_014155875.1. NCBI lineage: Eukaryota > Metazoa > Mollusca > Gastropoda > Stylommatophora > Helicidae > Cepaea > Cepaea nemoralis. Next base: position 31,544 of record JACEFZ010025941.1, read on the forward strand.
TCAGTAATGTCGCGAACACTCTTTTGACCTGACTCAACTTTCCTATCTGCATATTGCACCATTACACTTGAGTCTCTGTTTAGTCTGAACTCTTTATTCAATCTTGGCCCATATATCTGGCACCTTTCTTTCTGCTGCATACGCCTTATGCCTACTGTGCCCTGTACATGCATTATCCTGAGCTGTTCTAGTATATCGGTCTCTGTGTGCTAAAGGTACTGCTACTTGCCCACATGCAGTTCCGACATCTGAAAACCAGTGAGTGAAACCATTGTTCTTCCTATCGAAGCTCCATCTACCCTTCTTTGATTTTCTATGTCTCACTTTACTACACCCCTGGAAACATTTGTCAAGAGTAGTATCTTGTCTCTGGGATTCCCTACAGCTACATTTGAGATCCATTCTCACCTGCTCAGCTGTCCTATCCTTGTCCTCAGTGTTTACTTCAAGTGCCTCTTTTTCTTCAGCTATACTCTCTAATTTAGGTTTTCTTTTGGTAACTACCTCGTTACTATTTCCACTATGTTTTTGGTCCCAATAAACTACTTCCTCTTCTGTACACTCTTTAACTCCTATAACATTTCCTATGATGAGATCTGCCACTGGTGAGTCTAAAACACATGCTGTCACTCTTCCTGTTATGTATGGTGTTTTTACTGTTATCACGGCTATTGGGTAGAATTCTACTGTCCCATTAAATGTTATGGATCTAATCTTTTCCCCTGTATAATCCGACGGTTGCACTAACTCTTTCTCACCCCGATGGACGTACATCCGGAATCCCTAATTGTTAACGCTGGCCTATCATTAACAAACCCATGATGCATCTTCAGACTTCCTCCTTCATGGACTGCTGATCCTGCTTTCACTGTATGACCACATATTAGGACTGGCTGACCATCTTTTTCAAAAAGAGGTTTGCACCCACTACAATCTTCATTGTTCAGCGTCTCAATTACTTGTGCTGCATTTGAGTGCTCTGTTTCTCTCATCCTACATTGATGACTGACATGCCCGTTCCTTCCACATTTGAAACAAGTGATCTCCCTTTTACTGTTGTTCGTTGGTCCATCTGATGGTTGTGCATCACAATCTGCCATTTTGTGTCTCCAGCTCCCACCATTCCAACATCCGGCATAATTTGGACGTCTCTGGAAGTTCCCTCTTCTATATGGGTACCGTCCTACTCTACCAACATTGTTTCCTCGGAAACCATTATCTTGAAGTTCTTGTTGCTCACCTTTCTGTGCTGAATCCACACTTTTCGCCCTTGGTCTAATGACTGGATTCTGGTCCTGTTTAGTGTACGCTGCACAGACTATTTCCTCACTCATTAGTTTCCCAATAGAACTGTTAGGATGTGCAGTCATATAGTTTTGCCCTAACTGAGACATTGTGTCTATGTCCTTTGGCTTCCGTTCCTCAAAGAACGCCACTAATTAGAATTGCATGCAGATACTACCTTGTCTCTTAACATTAGATCTACTAATTTATTAAAATCTTTCCCTACTTCTGCAAGCTCCATCCATTTGTTAAATGTATTCTTTACAGTGTTAACAAAATCTGTGAAATCTTGATTTGTCTCTGGCACTAACTGTCTAAACTTTGTTCTATATCCATGTTCAGTTAGTTGGAACTTTGTCAGCAAACGTTGACGTAAGATAGTGTAGTTGTTTCTTTCTTCTACAGGTAAATTGAACATGGTGTCTAGTGCCTTGCCCGTAAGAAATTCGCCAAGTCGCATCCCATACTCTTTCTCTGGAATACCTAACGCTTTGGCTGATGCCTCGAACCTGGCCAAATAATTTTCAAGTTGGTCCCGGTCTGTAAAATATGGCAGTTTTAATCTCTGTGACGACTGCGACGGTCTTCTGCTTTCCTCACTTTGACCTTTCGAAGATAGTTCTAGTTTTTTTAGTGCAATTTCAGCTTCCATTTTAATCTTCTCTTTCTCTATTTCCATTTGTTTGTTTTAACTTTTCAAGTTCTAGTTGTTCCATTTGTAGTTTCACTTGTGTCTCTTTCTCTTCCTGTAGACGCTTGTTTTCCATTTCAGCTAGTTTTACTTGTGTCTCTTTCTCTTCCTGTAGACGCTTTGCCTCGCGTTCATTATGCCTCTCCTCTCTTTCCCAGTGCTGAACTTCTTTCAATTTTGCTTCTGCAAACTCCTGTAACTCTTTACCTTTCAGGCCTATTCGTTCACCTGCTTCAATATATTCCATTAAAGTAGGCATCTTGTACTTGTGGACACGTTGCTGTCTGTCAGCCAACTATAAATGTAAAGACTCTGCTACTAGTCCTTTGTGTGCCTTCAATACGTACACTACCACTCCTTGTGCACGTAACTTCGTAGTGCTAAAATATCACTCTGTACTCATCCAGTCACTCTATAAGCACTAGGTAGTGAGGGGGGAAGTATCACCTATACTCCCTTGTATATATATATATATATCAAATAACTGTAGAACAATTCCTGGAAATAGTTGTTAAACATACATATACATACACAAATGAATGATCCACACAAAGTGCCAACTATTAGACGCTAGACGCATGGGCTGGTGAAACGCAGACGGATGATTACATAGAAATAAAAACCACTGACATAAACATGCCCATGAAAGACCATACCGTGCGCATAATATAAACTGACAGATACCATCTAGATAGAAGCTGTTTTACATAAGAATTACAACAATACCATATATCCAAAGAAATCAAATATCATATGTAACCGTAAAGAGAGAACAGTAAAAAGAACAAATATAAAATGAATAATGTACATATATCTGACGATAGACACTTGGACACCGTGTATAATGTCGAGACGACCCAATGCCACAGCACAAAACAAACTGACTCGTCAGCTGCCTCTCAACAACATACAATATGTACCTAGACAATTTCACCTTTGCGCTGTCTCCCGCATTTCGAGAAACAATGCAAAAATATCCTACTTATTACGAACACTGGACCACATACAAATAATTACGTAACGCACAACAACAATACTTAGGACGATGAGAACAACAGAAGCAAACAAGGGTTGCCGCCACCAATGTGATGGTAGAATCTTACAAAAGTCCTTAGTTTGTTTTTAATATTGTCCGAAAATCGCATGGAAATGTCTGTCCGTTACTGTTTTGAAAGATTACGACGTTAGATTCCCACCATTGAATTAATGTTCTGATGCATTGTCACTTTTGTTGACGTGATGACACGATTTTCGACTGTCGTAAAAGTTGAAGATGATGATAATTATCCCAACGCCTTGTCTCTTACACAGTCCGTAACGTTTTTTGTAATCCTCCCTGTAGAGTTGGCCTGTGATTGTATAATGTATGTGAACGCTCTTGTTTTGCCAGAAATATTGGGTTTTCGTTGCGTTTTGGGGAGCCGAAAATACCTTTAAAATCAATGAATGTTATCTGCGTAGTCACTGTCGCTTTGAAGTGATGGTATGGTTTCACTGTTGCTGACCCGGTTAAACCAACGAATGGCAGGAAATGATCACGCGCTTTAAATCCGCTTCGCAAGTCTTTTTTGGTGAAGAAATGCGCTCATACTCGCGAAGACGGCACCTGAATGACTGTTGTGGTTTGTTTCTCGATGATGACACACATACAAAGACGTTAAACGCAAATCCTAGTTTCAGTAGAAAAACAACGTGTTTATCTCGTTCTACTCTGGACAATTTCTCAGTAAAATTCCATTGTCCACGGCCTTGAACCCGCCGGTCATCTCTGTTTCTCTTTATTACAATAATCCGTGTAGAAACTTTTACTTTTCTGTGGAGCAACGATTGTCACCTTTGTGTGTTCCCCACACTTTACTCCTATAACTCCCCTCCTCCTGGCGAGTTTTTAACCATGAATTACCTTCGTAACTCCCCTGGCGCCCCTTTCCGTCTTATTATCTGCACCGAACTCTGAAGACGCCGTACACACACACACTCGCTGTCCACAAGTTCACCTGACCTTCACCTTTGGCGCCTGTCTATTTTACGTGACCAACCTGTTCTAAACAGCGCCGACTTTTTCCGCCTGCTGTCCGCCAGACAATTCTCTCAGCAGCACAAAACCTTGTCTGTGTACTGGGAGTAAACCCCGCTGTCCCCTCTCCCTCTCAGGGTGGGCACTGATTTTACCTGTTGTGGCTTTGTTTTGAATTAGCTGTGGTTTGTAATCCTGTCTTCGCCTACTGGCCATTACTGGATTGAACTTGGAAAACCATGTTGTTGCGCTTAATGAACTTATTCGTACTGATGTAAATCCATATGCCGAAGTCCAAGATCGGACAGCCCTCACTTCATCGTCTGTCACAAAGTAAATATTGACTAAGTGACAGATAGAGTGGCTATGGTTGTGTCTAGGGTATGTCCTTGTAAAATGTGATGTTGAACAACAGATTAACCAAGATGCATCACCACCAAACACCAGTCAGTGAACAAGCGTTAATTTGCGCACATAATATTCCTTTAATTCTGAATTAACACAGACACATGTAGCATATAAATTCAGGAACAATAATTCTCTAAGAATATATCTCCATCCCAATGGAACACTTCGAATAACACTACCTCTCAAGGCTACTAAAATCTCGTCCCACACGACAGGTATACTAGCCTCTCTCTAGGCCCGACTCAAAGTAACCCACTCTGGGTCTCGAATTCCACTCACTATCCCTGGAACCCACAGTGCGGAGTTATCTTCCGAACTCCGTCACAATTCTTCACTTTCTCAGACCACGACCTTCTCCTGGTCCGGTCTAGACTCCACTCCCTCTCAGCTCGGAGTCCAAACATTAACTGCCCTCCGTCAGTCTTTGTCCCTCTCTTTTCAACAATTCTATCCCCCACATTGCCTCCCACATAACACACAACCTCACTGCTCCAACTGTCTGCCTCACCTTTATTTTAGCCAGCTGACTTCTTCTCAGCTCCCCCTTTCAATTACTGTCTTCTCATTTACGCCCTCTGGGGGACTTACTATCCGCCCTATTTTATCTCGTGAACTGTTTATCTTGTACGGCCACTCACCTTAATGTCAATGACCACAGGCATGTGACAATATATATATATATATATATATATATATATATATATATATATATATATATATATATATATATATATATATATATATATATACACACACACACACACACACACACACTCTGGCACAGATATCAATATATTTATAACACAAATCTGGCGTGCCAGCAAATTGATAAAAAAAACTGTACTAATAATGTTCTGAACACGGTAGGGCAAGATTTCGATACCTGGGCTCGTCGACTGCTGAATGAATAAAAGACTAGTCACTATTTCCCCGTTCATTCAGACCTACAAAATGTGATGGTTCTTTCACATCACAGACCCCTTGCATTAAACTGATTCGTGACAAGATAATCTGATCACAATCTATTTCGTGTAGCAGGCCCTTTAGAGAAAGTCGCTCTCATCGTGTCAAAAAGCGTCTCGAACTCTGACCAGTTCTCCCGCCTCATGCACCCACATGTCAAAGGTGTCTTCAATGTCCTGTGTCCATCGTCGTGCTGGTCGATCCCAGCCTCTTCCCCCAGCAAGCATGCCTTCCACCACTGTACTTTCCATACCAGTCTCATGCTTAATATGGTCAATGTACTTCAGTTTCTGAGACATGATATTGCTTATGTTCCTGTTATCTAGGATGCTCAGATCTTGTAGAATATCAGTATTTCTTTCTACCATATTAGTATCCACAGAATAAACAAAAGCTGTCAACAAACAAACAAAAACAAAATGCAATCATTGACGTGGGTGAGAGATATTGTATTCAAAACTCCGAGAGTATCAGATTTCTTGTGATTACACTGACCTAGTTTGTATGTAGAGACTGTTTTACTACATAACTGACATCTTGTACATATGTCATTGTCTGATGTCTCACAACTTGCACACGTGTCATTGACTTATGTCTGACAACTTGTACATATGTCATTCTCTGATGTCTCACAACTTGCACACGTGTCATTGACTGATGTCTGACAGCTTGTACATGTCATTGTCTGATGTCTGACAACTTACACATACATTGATGTATTTGGCCGTTTCGGGAATTGAGATTTAAATATTGAGCACAACCCACTACTGGCAACGCCGACCGCACTCTGGTATGAACCTAAGGCCTATCCACGTCAATGTGGAAGCACTAGACTCGAGTTTCGCTCTCGTTTGAGCTCGTCAGTAGTGCATATCCCTGATCGGACCCGGAAACAAACCCCGGATCACTGGCGTGTGAAGCGGGTGTGCAACCACTAGACCACGCGACACACGCTGGACACGGCCATATTATCACAATAGAACACCACAACGTCACCCACCGTAGGCTGTAGCTCAAGATTTGACTGATCACTGCGACTGATGTCCGTCTAACGATGTGGACCCGAACGATCAGGTCCTCTCACCGGCAAGGCACACCAGGCCGCCTAAAGTCCAGCGAGCAATAATCAAATTGATTTATTTTGCCATTTCGGGATTTGAGATTTAAATATTGAGCACAACCCACCACTGGCAACGCCGACCGCACTCTGGTATGAACCTAAGGCCTATCCACGTCAATGTGGAAGCACTAGGCTCGAGTTTCGCTCTCGTTTGAGCTCGTCAGTAGTGCATATCCCTGACCGGACCCGGAAACAAACCCCGGATCACATATTGATTCCAAAATGTAATCCGATTTTTTGCTATCAGCTCCAGTTTTTGAGATAACTAAGAATGACCTTCTTAATATGGCAATTTTTATGTACAAGTCTAGAGTTAAGTACCATCAGTGGCAGTTTGACAGTCATCTGCATTCATATGTAATTAATGTGCATTTATTTCATCCATCAATCATGTGCCATGCCGATAAGCGAGGGCGGTCATGTTTTGCCATCTCACTCGATCACCATAGTCGTGGATCAGTTCCGTGTTTCTGTCTCGACCATGCCACGTGGCCAAGACATCCAGGTATTTACTTCTCGGTCTTCCCCTTGGTCTCTTCCCTTCAATCTTGCCAGTTGTCACCAAGTTCTCCAAGTCATTTCTTCTCTTAACATGCCCAACAAATTTTGACTGTCTTCGTCTAATAACTCTAATCAGTTTACGATCTTTATTTTCTGTCTGTCCATGGTGTGCATTTATTAGCTTCATATAAAACAAAAAAACTATGTTACAACTTTTGCACTAGCATCTATAGTCTTTACACAAAAAGCCTCTTTTCAAGAACTTACTTTAAAGTGATATGACAGTCACGCTTTAATATCCAACAGAAATCTGTCATCATGTAAGTAGTAGGAAATGGACGAAACGTCCCATTAAATGGGGGTTGACCTGGGATTTGACCTTGACTTTGGAGGATTGAGATCAACCCTCCTCGTTCTCGCAGTTGGGCGGGGCGGGGTGGTATGGAGGAGTGATATTTAGGTCATATCTAACGGGTTTAATTCTTACTTGTCTATTGGGTATATAAAATAGTAAGAAACAACGTGTGTGTGTGTGTGTGTTTCCGATTCGGGGCGGGGTAGGCCGACGTGAAGGTAGTGACGCTGGGTGGGAGAGCTTAGGGTGGGGCGCGGAGTGCAGGAGCATGGTTTGGGGCTAGGCAGTTTGAATCCCTGAGCTACGACGGGGTCAAATAGAAACCGTAATAAGTAAAAATGTAAATATGGCGGTTATATTATCTGTAGAGGGTCGTAGTGGCTTATACACTATCATCATACTGGTTACAACTCTTCAAATGAAAACCGTAATAAAGTAAAGGTGGTGGATAGTGGGTGTATGGTAGGGATTGTGCGCGTATGTGTGTGAGTGGGTGTGGTGAGGTTATAGCACTCTTCCTCCGGATGATGGAGTGGCTGTGGAGTGGATATAAGACAGGTTTTCGTTAAGGAGGTGGGTGGGTCCAATCGCGGTGTAGTTGTAGGGTGGAGCTGGGAGTCGCAAAGTGGGTAGCGAGGAGGCCAGCGTGGTAGAGGGTTTGCCTCAGATGGGTTCAAAGAGGGGATTCGAACCCAGTGGTTAGCGTGAATGAGTATATGACCCAATGGTCATTGTGGCTGAGTGTATGACATAGGAGTCGCTGTGTCTGAGTATATGACCCAGAGGTTACCGCGGCTGAGTGTATGACCCACTGGTTGCCGTGGTTGAGTTTATGACCCACTGGTTGCCGTCGCTCAGTTTATGACCCACTGGTCGCCGTGACTGAGGGTATGACCCAGTGGTCGTCGTGGCTTAGGGTATGACTCAGTAGTCGCCGTGACTTAGGGTATTACCCTGTGGTCGGTGTGGCAGAGGGTATCATAAAGTGCTCCCCGTGGCTGAGTACGTGACCCAATGGTCGGCTTGGCAGAAGTTATGAGACAGTGATCTCCTCTCTCTCTCTCTCTCTCTCTCTCTCTCTCTCTCTCTCTCTCTCTCTCTCTCTCTCTCTCTCTCTCTCTCTCTCTCTCTCATCTGTGAGTCTATATAAACTCTAGGTGTAAACGTACCGCAAACTGCTAGTCCCCACTCCGAAATAAATTTTAGAACCGCTGACATGTGGTATTATGTGACATTCTAAGATGTGAGCTCATACCTAGCTGAACTGAGGGTGACCTCCGGGGTGACCTCAGAGCGTGTCCATCTGACAGAGGTGAACAGGTTTAGACATGTTTTTCATGTCTGTTTAGAGTATGCGTGCGCATTTGTAAATGTTTGCACATATAAATGTCTGCTTTTTTGACAGTGAGACTGTATGTATGTCTATCTATCTGTTTGTCTATTTGTATTCTATCTGTCTATCTATCTAAATGGCTGGCTGTATGCGTGTTTGTATTTTTGATCGTTTGTCTATCTGCGTATATGTCGTTGACCTTGTATATGACATTATTGTTATGACAGCTGCTCTATGATCTACGACCACGTGTCCGCCTATATGACTGTGCGACTGTGCCTGTGTGTGACTGATCGCTATACAGACCTACAATGGTACCACAACGCCTGGCAACGCAGACAAGTAAAAGAGACCAGACATAACCGTAATTACGTGTGTGTGATTCCATTCCGAGAGATTGACATTTTTCTCCGTATTTTTCCCGTATTTCTGAATCCTGAACCGAACCTCAAATTCTGTCTTATGTGAGCTTATGTGATGTCTCAGCATTCCTTAAGTAAATGAATAGTGAAATATCAAATCTCGTGAGTGAGGATACTTAACTGCTTTCGGTTTTGCATATATAAAAAGATAAACTTTATTAAAAGTAATATTATTTCCCAATTGATATTAAAAATAGTATTTGTGATGTTTAAAGTGAAAATTATAGATGGCAACACGGGTTAGACGGTCTAACATTAGCAAATTCGCCGCGTTGTTGTGAATCAGAACGTTAGAATTCTTTCGGTTTTTCGGTTAATACTGTTGGCAGTGGATGGAACTTAAACACTGTCACCATACCATTGGCAGTATGTTGTAGATACAATCTTCGGGCTATATGACGGTGTACAGCCGGTCTCAGGGTCACATGTTTAAGGGGTACATCCGGTTGATCAAAATCAGAAATATCTCAACCAAATTTATAAATATATCGATCAACTTGGGAAAACTGTAAGCCAAACTAATAAAAATGTTGGCCAATATAGGAAATATCTGAAGCAAACTTATAAATATATCTAGCAAAGTAAGAAAACATTTTAGTAAAACATGAAATTTTGGCCAAACTCAAGAAATATCTCAACTAAACTTATAAAAAATAGGAAAGAAATGTTAGCCAAACTAATAAAAAAAATGTTGGCCAGAATTAGAAACATCTAAACCAAACTTATAAATATGTCAACTGAAATAAGACAATGTGACCCGGATTAGGAAAAATGTTGGCCAAAATAAGAAATATCGGAACCAAACTTATACATATATCTAACAAAGTAGGAAAATAAGTTAGCCAAACTAATTAAATGTTGGCCAAATAAAGAAATATCTCAACCAAATTTACAAAATGTAGGGGGGGGGGGGGGGGGGGGGGGGCTAAACTAATAAAAAAATTGTTCTTCAAAATAAGAAATATCTCAACTAATTTTATAAATATATCTACCAAGTAAGAAAAATCTAAGCAAAACTAATACAAATGGTGATCAAAATAAAAAATATCTAAACCAAACTTATAAATATGTCGACAGAAATTAGACGATGTGGTACTCAAATTATAAAAAAAAATGTTGGCCCAATTACGAAATATCTTAACCAAACTTATAAAAACACTGCACTGAAATGAGTGCTGTCATCCACCCGGAAAAGGCGGCTGTTTTGTGGTGCTCTCTGGACAACAGGATTGTGAGAGCTGATGTCCCAAGCCTCGCGATAGATGGTGGAAGCGTCAACAGAGAGACCAAACTGAAGTATCTGGGAATCATATTTTACAGGAGCCTGTCCTTCAAGGACCATGTGGAGACGGTTGTGACAAGGTCTCAAAAGGAACTCAATGCACTTAAAACTATGGCTGCAATGGACACAGAGCAGAGAATGCTTTTCACACTATACCAGCACTTGATCCTCTCAGTGATTGATTATGGATTAGGACTGCTCACTGTCTCAAAGAGTCAGCTGGTGAAATTAGAGCGCATACAGAACGAAGCGATGTGAGTCATTCTGGGATGCACCAGAGACACCCCAGTACTGTGTATGCGTTACATCCTTGGTCTGCCGACTGTTGCTGGTAGGCTCAAGGTGATGCAGGCGAAGGCATACCTCAGAGTAGCTGCAGACACAGATCACCCGTTGCATGAGGCGCTGGACGCAGTAAGGGTCAGCGACTGATAAGAGGGAAATCATGGATGGCTCAGGCATAGGATATGATCAGACAGGTGTGCATCTTGGAGAACATTAGGCGAGGAAAGGAGTGGGTCAGAGTGCCAGCAGAGCAGTCAGGCTTGTGCAGAGTTATAATCACATTGAGCCGGGAGTGCAGGGAGTGGCCAGCAGGGGCCACGGAAGTGGAAATCCAGCAACTAATTCAGGATAATTCTCGCTCGGGTGATGTGATTATCTACACAGATGGGTTCGGTGTTGAGAGGTAGGAGAAGTGCCTGGGGTTCTTAGCAAAAGCTAATGGTCGACGTTTGGTGCAGGAGAGCCTGGCATATGATACCACAACATCTAGCTTAAGAATGGAGGTGGAGGCGGTCAGTGCAGCTTTCCGCTGGATGGAGAATACGATACACACACATCGTGATTGTAACTGACTCAGAAAGCATGCTGAGGAAGGTGAGGACAGGCAAGCTTCGTGCAGAGTGGCTTGCTTCGCTTCGGAGGTCACGGGTGGCAAGCATCGCCTGGATCTTTTCTCCGGGGCATGCCGGTGTGCTGGGGAATGAACAGGCGGACAGATTGGCTGGCTCTGCAAAACTTGGTGGAGTATTGATGCATGACAAGGCAGACGTGGTTGCGGCCTTGTGGGAGCACGTGTACACCTCGGAGGAGCAAATGGATCACCATGGTCTGGCAAGAATGAGACAGCGAGGAGTGACGAGGGGATCTGGCCGACGCTCGACGCTCAGAGGAAAGGCGAGACGGACATATAATCAGATTGCTACTGGTACTATTGGTGTTGGAACTCTTCGCTGGCTGCTGAGGATGGCACGGAGCGCTTATGGGAATGCCCCGAATGCTGTGATGTCGGTTCCTCAATCAATAAATCAATCAATTAATCAATCAATCAATTAATCTCAAGAATTTACAAAATATTTTCCCAATATGACTCAACAGTGTAATGCCTCTGTGCTGTGTGCAGTCTCTTTTGCTGCCTTTGTTTTTCCAAATGGGATAATTATGGCATTTCCAGTTTTTTTTAAAATTTGACCCCCCCGCCCCGGGCAACCCCCGGCCCCAAGCCCCAAGTTAAAAAAAAAAAAAGGGGAAACCAAAAATAAAAACCGAAAAAAATTTTACTTGTGTGATTCCATTCCGAGATTGACATTTTTCTCCGTTTTTTTCCCGTATTTCTAAATCCTGAACCGAACCTCAAATTCTTCTTATGTGACTTATGTGTGTCTAAATTCCTTAAAAAATGAATATGAAATGTCAAATCTCGTGAGTGAGGATACTTAACTGCTTCGGTTTTGCATATATAAAAAAGATAAACTTTATTAAAAGTAATATTATTTCCCAATTGATATTAAAAATAGTATTTGTGATGTTTAAAGTGAAAATTATAGATGGCAACACGGGTTAGACGGTCTAACATTAGCAAATTCGCTGCGTTGTTGTGAATCAGAACGTTAGAATTCTTTCGGTTTTTCGGTTAATACTGTTGGCAGTGGATGGAACTTAAACACTGTCACCATACCATTGGCAGTATGTTGTAGATTACAATCTTCGGGCTATATGACGGTGTACAGCCGGTCTCAGGGTCACATGTTTAAGGGGTACATCCGGTTGATCAAAATCAGAAATATCTCAACCAAATTTATAAATATATCGATCAACTTGGGAAAACTGTAAGCCAAACTAATAAAAATGTTGGCCAATATAGGAAATATCTGAAGCAAACTTATAAATATATCTAGCAAAGTAAGAAAACATTTTAGTAAAACATGAAATTTTGGCCAAACTCAAGAAATATCTCAACTAAACTTATAAAAAATAGGAAAGAAATGTTAGCCAAACTAATAAAAAAAATGTTGGCCAGAATTAGAAACATCTAAACCAAACTTATAAATATGTCAACTGAAATAAGACAATGTGACCCGGATTAGGAAAAATGTTGGCCAAAATAAGAAATATCGGAAACCAAACTTATACATATATCTAACAAGTAGGAAAATAAGTTAGCCAAACTAATTAAATGTTGGCCAAATAAAGAAATTTCTCAACCAAATTTACAAAATGTAGGGGGGGGGGGGGTGTGTAAGCTAAACTAATAAAAAAAATTGTTCTTCAAAATAAGAAATATCTCAACTAATTTTATAAATATATCTACCAAGTAAGAAAAATCTAAGCAAAACTAATACAAATGGTGATCAAAATAAAAAATATCTAAACCAAACTTATAAATATGTCGACAGAAATTAGACGATGTGGTACTCAAATTATAAAAAAAATGTTGGCCCAATTACGAAATATCTTAACCAAACTTATAAAAAGTAGGAAAACATATAAGCCATACTAATAAAAAGTTGGCCAAAATAAGAAATATCTCAATCAAACTTATAAATATATTGACCAAGTAGGAAAAATTGTAAGCCAAATTAATAAAAATGCTGACCAAAAGTAGGAAATAACTGAACCAAACTTAGAAATATATCGACCAAAGTAGGAAAATTGTTAGCCAACTTAAAACCAAAAAAAAAAAATTGGCCAGAGTAAGAAATATCTCAACCAAACTTATAAATGTGTCGACCGAGAATAGACAATGTATTACCTAAATTAGGAAAAATGTTGGCCAAATTACAACATATCTCAACCAAACATATTAAAAGTAGCAACAAACTGTTAGTGAAACTATTAAAAACGATGGGCAAATTCAATTATTAGACATTTTAACAATGCGTAATCGTGAATTTTTAAAAACACAAAATGAATACAACTTACGTCCCTTATAACAATAGTCACTCTAAAATTGTAGGTATGATTACCAAAACAGCATCATCATACTGTTTGCCTTCTTAGACATTTGAAGTCATAAATATGCCTGTGGGTGCAAGTATTATTTGTTTGAGTATTCTCCGGGGTCTTAGGTTTACATAATTGTCGTTAGGTTATCTGTCTAAGTAATAGAAGTTCCAGCGACATTGACATTACATTAATAGAAAAAGTAGTTATAACAGCAGATAATAATAGCCTCATCTGATCTCATCTCATCATGTTCCTCTTGTACCTTGCGGTGTCGAAGTGAAATATAAACAGTGGGAGAGTGCCCGCTTATGGGCTTCGTGTATCGATGTTCCCATGGACTGCTATTCCCTGCGTCCATCGTTTACGTGGTCGGCCTCTTCCTCTGTTTCTCTCTTGTCTGTACATCATTGCTTGATGTGGTATACTGTCAGTTGGTAACCTACTTGCATTGCCAAACCATTTGACTTGGTGCCTTTTAATAAAATCTAACGCAGCTATAACCCCCACTTTAGTCCTGATTTCTTCATTTCTGATCTTATCTCTTCTTGATACATTGAGTATTCTTCTCAGGAATCTCATTTCTGTTGTTGTGACTTTTCTTTTCTCTTTTTCCGTCATTGTCCAGGTTTAACATTGGTAACATAGATTTGGTAAGAAGATTGTGCTGTAATGTGCTTTCTTAGTAGTTATGAATACATGTTTGTTCTTTAGTATTGGTGCCATTTGTCCAATGAGTTGGCTTGCCTTAGTGCATCTATGTTCGATCTCGTCTTTTGATTTGCCATTTGATGACATTATACTTCCTAGGTACTTGAAACTCTATACTCGTTTCAAGGGATGTTCGTTTAGGTGAATTGTTGTTGCTTTTTCTACCAAATTAGTGCACAAAAGAATTCAGGAACTTACTAATAAAAGAACAAGTACATCAACAGGGTGTCTAAAAACTGAAGATGGCAAAATCATAATAGAAAAAGACCAGATTCTACAGGTATGGACAGATTATGTGAAACACCTTTATGATGATAACAGAGACGAACAGTATGATATTAGATTTAATAATGAAGGACCGCCAATTTTGGAGATGGAGGTTCGAAATGTTCTTAAGCATATGAAAGACGGCAAGGCCCCCGGTGCAGATAACATCACATCAGAAATGATTAAAGCTTTAGAAGAATTTGGGCTAGATCAAGTCACCAGACTGCTGAACACATTATATGATACTGGAGATATACCTCCTGAATTATGTAACTCTATATTTATTGCAATCCCAAAGAAATCAGGAACCTTGGAATGTGATCAACATAGAACAATTAGTATAATGAGTCACATCACAAAGACTTTGCTAAGAATTATCATGCAAAGAATGAGGAAGAAGATACAACCTGAAATAGGGGAAGAATAATGCGGGTTTGTAGAAGGAAAGGGTACAGTAAATGCTGTGTATATGCTGCGAACAGTTATTGAACGTGCTATAGAAGTAAACAAGGATATACATCTTTGCTTTATTGACTATACAAAGGCTTTTGATAGCATTAGACATGTCAGCATGGTGGATATGCTTGCAGATCTACAAATTGATGGGAAAGACATTAGACTTATAAAAAACATATATTGGAAACATCAAGCTGCAATAAGGATTGATAATGAAGTGGAACAGTATCAGCCAATTAAGAGAGGTGTTAGGCAGGGATGTGTGATGTCTCCAGATCTTTTTTTCCCTGTACAGTGAAAATATTTTCAGAAATGTAGAGGATATAAATGGAATCAGCATTGGAGGACGAAACATCAATAACATTAGATATGCAGATGATACAGTATTAATTGCAGACAATGCGCAGGACCTGCAACAATTAGTAGATGCGGTTGTTGTACACAGTGAGCAACTGGGGTTAGAATTAAATTGTAAAAAGACTCAGGTTATGGTCGTCAGTAGGAAGGAAGAAGTGCCACAATGTAATATACAAGTAAATGGAAATATTCTTCACCAAGTGAATCGGTACAATAATCTTGGAACAGTTATAACATCTGATGGGAGATGCCTTGAAGAGATTAGAACAAGAATCGCCATGGCGAAAGTAGCCTTTAGCAAGATGAAAAACATTCTCACCAATAAAAAGATGTCAATTGAAACGAGAAAAAGAGTGTTGAGGGGATACATAGAGCCTGTTCTTTTGTATGGATGTGAAACTTGGACAATGAGCAGTCAAGCTGAAAAGCATCTGATGGCTGCAGAAATGTGGTTTCTGAGGAAAATGCAAAGAATACCATGGACAGACAGAAAAACCAATGACCAAGTACTACAGGAGACAAATGACCATCGTAAACTGATTAGAGAAATTAGACGTAGACAGTCAAAATTTTTTGGACATATTATGAGAAGAAATGGATTGGAGAACTTAGTGACAACTGGCAAGATCGAGGGGAACAGACCAAGAGGAAGACCGAGAGGAAAATACCTGGATGGCTTGGCCAGCCACATGGCATGGACGAGACAGGAACACTGAGCTGATCCACGACACTGGTGATCGAGTGAAATGGCGAGTCATGACCGCCCACGCTTTCCGGCATGGCACATGATTGATTGATTGATTGATTTTCTTCTTTAGTTATAGTCAATACCTCTATTTTACTTGTGCTAATTTTCATGTTATGTTCCCAACACATTTCGTTTAGACTATTCATGTGGTCTTGTAATTCAGCTTCTGATTTTGCTATTAGGGCTTGGTCGTCCACAAACAGGAGTTCTCTTATGGTTAGATTTGCAGATGGTTCTTCTTCTGTGTTCTCGTCATGCGGTGTTCTAGTGGTCTCTGTTTGGCTGATTTCTTTACATATGTTGTCTATATATGTTATGAACAAGAGAGGGGACAAGACACAACCTTGTCGTACTCCGGATCTTATGGTGAAGGGTTCTGAGTGTCCTCCAGTTGCTCTCACTATGCATTCACTGTTGTTGTATAAACTTCTACATAGGTTTGTTAGATGTGTACTCACTCCATATTGTTTAAGGAATTCCCACAGCTTGTTTCTATCTACCCTATCAAATGCCTTTTCTTGGTCGACAAAGGCTAAGTAGAGTGTTTCATTGAATTCGATTGATTTGTCTATAAGTTGTGAAAAAGCAAAAATGGCATCTGTGCATCCTTTTTTTTTTCTACATCCAAGTTGTGTTTCGCTTAGCTGGGGTTCTATAATAGTTTGTAATCTTTTCTCAAGAACACTGCACTGAAATGAGTGCTGTCATCCACCCGGAAAAGGCGGCTGTTTTGTGGTGCTCTCTGGACAACAGGATTGTGAGAGCTGATGTCCCAAGCCTCGCGATAGATGGTGGAAGCGTCAACAGAGAGAACAAACTGAAGTATCTGGGAATCATATTTTACAGGAGCCTGTCCTTCAAGGACCATGTGGAGACGGTTGTGACAAGGTCTCAAAAGGAACTCAATGCACTTAAAACTATGGCTGCAATGGACACAGAGCAGAGAATACTTTTCACACTATACTAACACTTGATCCTCTCAGTGATTGATTATGGATTAGGACTGCTCACTGTCTCAAAGAGTCAGCTGGTGAGATTGGAGCGCATACAGAACGAAGCTATGCGGGTCATTCTGGGATGCACCAGAAACACCCCAGTAATGTGTATGCGTTACATCCTGGTCTGCTGACTGTTGCTGGTAGGCTCAAGGTGATACAGGCGAAGGCATACCTCAGAGTAGCTGCAGACACAGATCACGCGTTGCATGAGGCGCTGGACGCAGTTAAGGGTCAGCGACTGATAAGAGGGAAATCATGGATGGCTCAGGCGGAGGATACGATCAGACAAGTGTGCATCTTGGAGAACATTAGGCGAGGAGAGGAGTGGGTCAGAGTGCCTGCGGAGCAGTCAGACTTGTGCAGAGTTATAATCACATTGAGCCGGGGGTGCAGGGAGTGGCCAGTAGGGGCCACGGAAGTGGAAATCCAGCAACTAATTCAGGATAATGCTCGCTTGGTTGATGTGATTATCTACACAGATGGGTCGGTGTCTAGAGGTAGAAGTGCCTGGGGGTTCTTAGCAAAAGCTAATGGTCAATGTTTGGTGCAGGAGAGCCTGGCATATGATACCACAACATCTAGCTTAAGAATGGAGGTGGAGGCGGTCAGTGCAGCTTTCCGCTGGATGGAGAATACGATACGCACACATATCGTGATTGTAACTGACTCAGAAAGCATGCTGAGTAAGGTGAGGACAGGCAAGCTTCGTGCAGAGCGGCTTGCTTCGCTTCGGAGTTCATGGGTGGCAAGCATTGCCTGGATCTTTTCTCCGGGGCATGCCGGTGTGCTGCGGAATAAACAGGATGGACAGATTGGCTGGCTCTGAAAAACTTGGTGGAGTATTGATGCATGACACGGCAGACGTGGTTGCGGCCTTGTGGGATCACGTGTACACCTCGAAGGAGCAAATGGATCACCATGGTCTGGGAAGAATGAGACAGCGAGAAGTGACGAGGGGATTTGGCCGACGCTCGACGCTCAGAGGAAAGGCGAGTCGGACATAAAATCAGATTGCTACTGGTACTATTGGTGTTGGAACTCTTCGCTGGGTGCTGAGGATGGGAACGGAGCGCTTATGGGAATGCCCCGAATGCTGTGATGTCGGTTCCTCAATCAATAAATCAATCAATTAATCAATCAATCAATTAATCTCAAGAATTTTACAAAATATTTTCCCAATATGACTCAACAGTGTAATGCCTCTGTGCTGTGTGCAGTCTCTTTTGCTGCCTTTGTTTTTCCAAATTGGGATAATTATGGCATTTCCCCAGTCTCGTGGTGTCTGTTGTTCTACCCAGACATGGTTGAATAGTCTATGTAGCCATGCTGTTCCTACTTCTTTTGCTGCTTTAATTAGTTCATTTGGTATTTCAATGGGGCTAATTTGACGTCTTTTATAATTTCTTCTTTCAGTATGTCTGGTTCTAGTTCTTCGGTGGCATCTGTGTCGGTTTCTTGAATTCCTGTGACATCTGATGGGATGTTGAGAAGTTGTTCGAAGTACTGTTTCCATCTTATTAGGATTTGTTTTTGTTCACTTATTGGTTCTCCATTTTCGTTGTTAATTATTTCAGTTGGGTCAAATGGTTCTCCTCTGATTCTCATTGCACTTATCTTTTTATAGAAGTTTCTAGTTGCCTCCTTATAGTTTTTATGTAGAGTTTCTCCATACTCCTCCCAGTCTGTTTGTTTTTCTATATTTACTATTCAATTCACATGTCTTCTCGCTATTCTATATTCTATGTAATCACATTCCTGTTTGCTCTTCAACCACTTTTTATATTTTTCCCTTTTGTCTTTTACAACTTTCTATACTTCTGCGTTCCACCAACTTGTTATTTTCTTTATCCGTGTTTTGCGTTTTTTCGTTCCACATGTTGTCTTTGCAGTATTTACAATGCTTGATTTGAACATCTCCCATTCTTCTTCCACTGTCTTTCTTTCTGTTGGTAATTTTACAAAGATTTCAGTTAGCTCTTTTTCATAATTTTCCCTCATCGCCTCGTCTTTGAGATTTTTTAAGTTTACTGATTCGCATGGCGTGTATTTTCCTGGACTTTGCTTCCTTCTACTGGTGATTCTTATTGTGGCAACGACTGCGTTGTGGTCTGTATTTATACCTAAGTTGGGCACTGCCCTTGCATCTAATATATTTCTCTTTCTGTTATTTCTTGCTAATATAAAATCAATTTGGCTTTTAGTATCTAGACCATTCCATTTATAGGAGGTGTATATTTGTGAGTCTTTGTGTTTATAGAATGTATTTGTTATATAGAGGTCGTGTTGGCTGCATAGCTCTATAAGTCTACTTCCATTATCATTTCTTTCATTATGTTGGTCTCCAAATGCTCCAAGATGTTTTTCTATGCCCGCTCTATTGTCTTGCATTGAAGTCTCCCATAACTATGATGGTGTCCTGCTTATCTATTTTATTTAGCACGTCATGGATGTCTTCGTAGAAGTCCTCGCACTCTTGCTCATTATTGTTTTTATTACATGGTGAGTATATTTGTACATATATTGTTATTGTTTGTTTTTTTATTCTCACTGTTATGATTCTTTCTGATATATATTTTATTTCTAGTATTCCTCTTGCTAGCCGTGGTTCAGTGACATTCCCACACCGTGTCTTGCCCTTTCTCGTTGTTCCACTCAAGAGTAGACAAACATGTAACTGTGGTGGATCTCCTTGCATCCTTCCCCCTTTATTCTGGTGTCCGCTATTTCCATCAGTCCAATTTTCCTCTCTTTCATTGTTTCTATAAGTTCGTCTTCTTCACTTTTAAAACCGCGGACGTTCATTGTGCCTATTTATTTAATCCCTAGTGTATCGCGTAGTCCATTAACATTGCCGGATCTATATCAGTCCGTTTATACTTCTTAGTTTTTCTACTAGCAGTATGATGATCCCCTGCCGGCTTGCTAGGCCAGTCACATGTTTAGGACAAAAATCTGACCACAGGGAGTCCATCCCCTATGGCGAGCCATATCCCCGTTAGCCCATGACCTCGCGGTCATGGTTTCCCAGTCTACACCACGTGGAGGTGGGGGTTGACTTGTGTAGTCTGCGGGTCATCGGCAGGCTACTAATTTTCCCTTTTCACCCCTCCTGGGAGAGGCTAGCCGATCCTAACTTTGCTTAATAATAAATAATAGTAATAATGGTAATATTAGTAGTAGTAGTAGTAGTAGTAGTAGTAGTAGTAGTAGTAGTAGTAGTAGTAGTAGTAGTAGTAGTAGTAGTAGTAGTAGTAGTAGTAGTAGTAGTAGTAGTAGTAGTAGTAGTAGTAGTAGTAGAAGTAGTAGTAGTAGTAGTAGTAGTAGTAGTAGTAGTAGTAGTAGTAGTAGTAGTAGTAGTAGTAGTAGTAGTAGTAGTAGTAGTAGTAGTAGTAGTAGTAGTAGTAGTAGTAGTAGTAGTAGTAGTAGTGTAGCAGAATATGTATGATTAGGTGGGCAAAGCTACAGCACGCTTGAGCATCAGGATGGAATGGGAAGAAGGATGCTCAAGTCGTGACGTAGTTGGTTGTTAAGAGGCAGTCAACATCTGGGACTAGGAAAGAGAAGTCGCCATCGGCACGGAATTGTGATAATATCATGTAGTGGCCATCAATATGAAATAAAGCTTGTTTATATTCAACCAATAGATCTCGTT
Source organism: Cepaea nemoralis (assembly GCA_014155875.1). NCBI lineage: Eukaryota > Metazoa > Mollusca > Gastropoda > Stylommatophora > Helicidae > Cepaea > Cepaea nemoralis. Next base: position 52,334 of record JACEFZ010025941.1, read on the forward strand.
AGTCCTGCTTTGTTATAGAGGACTAAATGGTGCCCACGACTCAGGATCGGAACCTGGAGTGTCGAGGAATCTCAATACGCCGTCCATATAAAACAAACATCGAAGTAAATACAAAGTTTTGAAGATCCTTGTTCTGCTTGCATCAATTTCCCAGAGACAGAATTACGGCACGGTTCTATACTTGTATTGAACGTTAAAACGAAGTTGATAAATGGCCACTATGTCGTCTGTGAGAGTTACAGCAGCCAAAAGCCCGGCTAGGGGTGGTTGTCTGTAAATATTTTTCAGAATCCTCGCTGTAAGGACCTCTTGTCAAGAATCCTCGCTGTACAGGCAGTCGTTATCACCTGAGATATGAAAACCAGCTTGCCAGGATGGGTTGCTGTACAATAGTTATCGTCTTGCTGAGCAAAAGAGTGAGAAAAACCAGCACGTTTTTTCTGGATCCTTTGAAATAAGAGACGTTGGAAAAAGAAACTTCAAGACAAATCGAATTAAGTAGCAGTTATCTACTTCGCATCAAGATTGTCTGGAGCGAACTGAAAACCGTTGAATCGTGACCTTGAGAGTTTGAAGAAACAGGTCAATCACTCATTTGAAGAATAAAAAGAAATGAGAAGGTCATCAACAGCAGCGATATCGTCAGGGGACTCTCGGAAGTGGGAGGGGCAGACTGGGCTGCCGACCTACTGAAGAGGGGACCCAAATTATCGCTTTTGTGAAGTTCTCAAGACGTCGCTTTGATGTGCCCTGTATAGGGTGAAAAGAAGCCAGAAGTCTGGTAGGGACCCAACCAGGGGTTGAAGTTACTGAGACGTTGGAAGAAGAAACTCCCTAACTACCTGAGGTGCGTGATCGGTTGGAAGAGCATTTCAGCTGGCGCAGACTCCTAGCGTGTGAATTCTACCTGACAGCGAACATAGAGGAATCCGTCTTTCTTGAATCAGGAGCAGAGATTAGGGTAAATTGTAAACCTTAAATATCATTTTAAGTACTATTGACTGATTGAACAATTCTTACTGTGTAAAGTAACAACGGTCATGTCTTTAAATTAGATAGTTATAAATGTGAAATTGATTTTATTGCTATATATAGAAATATTTCAGCATGACGGAACAAGATTCATTGGCACAAGTTTTGACGGGGGTAGGAACAGTGATAGGTAGACTTAATACGGTCATAAAACAACAGGGAATGGCAACTGAAATTGTTAAGTTTAGTGGACAGGCAAGAGATTTTAAAAAGTGGGTAACTTCCATAGAGAAATATGCATATTTGGTGTCAGCATCAGATGAAGAGAAAATGAGACTTGCTTATCAGGCAGCGACAGAACCGGTTTCAGATCATATCCGAAGAAAATTAGAGGCTAGAGTAGATGAGACATGGGAGCAGTTCAAAGACGACCTAGGCCCATAAGTACGCGGAAATAACGGACCCACAACATGCGTTTTCGGTGTTGAGACAGTCTAAACAAAACACTGGAGAGACTGTACAATTGTTCAGCGATAGGTTGATTAACCTAGCTGAAGAAGCATTCTTAGGACAGAATGTACGAGGAGAAGAGGTGGAGAGGATGTTAGTCGGGATTTTTGTAGATGGCATAAAATCCGATGGACTGAAGTTTAAGCTGATGAGAGAAAACCCCGAGAGGTTATCACAAGCTGTAGATATTGCGGTACAAGAAGAAAATTTGAGACGTAGATTTAGATTGAGAACAGGACGAGAAATAGGAACTAGTCGAGAAGACAGGATTGAGGAGCCTATGGAGATAGGACAAACAAGGTTCGGATGGAATAGGAGAGGAGGTATACAGACGTTACAAGGTAGAAATAGAAATGCTTATGATGAAAGAAGACAAATGAGGTATCCCTACAAGTGAGACAGTAGGTAACACAAATAACACAAATATAGTCTGTTGGTTTTGTGGTCAACGCGGACACATTTCTCGTTTTTGTGATAACAGGCGTATCCAGTCGAATACACAAAGTAGAAATGGCAATAGCAGGTTGAATAGGAATGTTGAAGATAGACACAGAAATTTTACAGGTACAAGAACGCAGGAAAACCGGCGCCCTACCTATTAAATAGGACCTGTAGTAGGAGGGAAAATAATAAGGTCCCAAGATTTAAAGAATATGTTAATAACAGGCATAGTAGGACGAGTAGAGAATACTTTCAACTAGATGAAGTCAAACAGTTTACAGAAAATAAAACAGATCATAGCTCATGTATAATAGAAATAGGAAAATATAGAGTTCGTACATTAATTGATTCAGGAGCTCAGGTCAGTGTAATTAAAGAAAGTTTTTTATATAAAATAATGAGAAATTGTAGAATATTTAAGAGTCATAATAATCTTCACTCTGTTACAGGACAGAATTTACAAGTAATTGGACAAACAATGATCAATTTTAAATTAGGAGGGATCAACGTAAGACATCTTTTTCATGTAGTGAAAGATTTAAATAGAAACATGCTTATAGGAAGAGATTTTTTAATAAAAAACGGAGTAAGACTTTTCTTTGATTTACACAAATTAAAATTCAAGGACGTATATGTAGATATGGAAGAAGACATGCATATATCAGCACTAGTTAGAGTTAAAATGTCTACGACGTTAAAACCACAGTCGGTTAATTTGATACAAGCAAAGGTAAAGAGAAACCCATACTATGTGGCAGGACACACAGTTAGAATCACTGAATTGCAAAAGGAAGTAATTGATGAGCCTGGTCTAGAAGTTCCAGATGGAATAATATCATTAGATAAACACTTAACTTTTCCAGTAATGATTATTAACAACACAGGTAGAGAAATTAGACTATACAGAGGATGTGTAATAGCCAAAGTAGAACATAACGTTAATGATGTATTGGCAACGGATAGAGTAGAAATGCCGGGAACAAATTATTCAGAAACTTCTAGTGAAAGAATTAATAACAGACGCGGACGCGGAAGAAGAGGGAACGTACAAAAGGATGAATTGATCCATCCATTCAGAAGAAATACAGCCCAAATATATTCACTAGACAAAATGACAAGGGAACAAGAATTGTTGGCACAGTTAAAAGCTCCACCAGAAAATAAGAAAGTATTAGAACAACTTATAAAAGAAAATCAGGATGTATTTGCAATTAATGATTTAGAATTGGGAAGGACAAAAACAGTTACAATGGAAATAGATACGGGAGATCATCCACCAATTAGTTTAAAACCGTATAGAACTCCCTTAAGAAATAGAGAAATTGTTGAAAAGGCAATAGAAGATATGTTGAAAGCAGGAATAATAACAAGGTCGAAGTCAGAATGGTCATCTCCGATTGTAATCGTGACCAAACCTGACGGTTCACATCGATTCTGCTGCGACTACAGGGCGTTGAACAAAATCACTAAGAATGTAGCGTACCCATTGCCGGTGATTGATGATATTTTGGGGTTGCTTAATGGCTCTACATTCTTCACGACACTAGACGCAAGATCAGGATTCTGGTGTATCCCGATGTCGGAAGACGCTCAAAAGAAAAGTGCTTTCTGTACTCATATGGGTTCTTACGAATTCTTACGAATGCCATTCGGGGTTCGAACGGCTCCATCTCACTACATGCTGTTAATAAATGAGGTATTAGAGGGTATGCAAAAGTTTGCATTGGCATACATAGACGACATTCTAATCTATACAGCAGGGGATGTGGATGATCACTTAAAACATGTCAGATTGGTATTCGACAGATTAAGAGTACATGATGTTAAATTGAAGCTTAGTAAATGCGAGTTTTTAAAAACAGAAACAAAATATTTGGGGTATATTATTAATAGAGACGGAATTAAACCAGACCAAGACAAAATAAAGGTTATTAAAGAGTTACCTCCTCCAACTAACGTAAAAGAAGTGCGTGCTTTTATTGGAACCTGTGGGTATTATAGGCGCTTTATCCCAGGGTTTTCTAAAATAGCAGAACCTATTACCAACTTAACGGGCAAATACGCTAGATTTAAGTGGGATGATGAGTGTCAAAAAGCGTTCGAGTTTTTAAAAAATAGCTTAACAGTGGTACCACTATTGACGCATCCAGATTTGAATAAACAGTTAATACTATATACAGATGCTTCAGATAATGCTATAGGAGCGTGTTTGGTTCAACCATATGAAGGAAAAGAATCTGGAATACCAGGGGTTAAAAATGAAAGGCCAATTTATTTCTTGTCTCATAAACTTAGCAGGTCTCAACGGAAATGGCCTACTATTGAGAAGGAGGCTTATGCTATACACTATGCTCTCCAAAAACTAAATTACTACTTACATAACGCAAATTTTGTTATTAGAACTGACCATATGCCTTTAAAATCTCTGTTAGAAGCTCCAGTGCAGAACAGGAAGATACAGACGTGGGCATTGAATCTGCAGGGATACAATACAAAAATTGAATACATACCAGGTAGGATTAACACATGTGCTGATTTATTATCTAGGATCCCGTATCCACAGTCATCAGGAGACACAGAAGATGAAGGTGAACCAGAGATCGACGACCGAAACTGGCAAGTAAATATATTAGATTCTGCCATAATAAATAGAGAAGAGTTTGAGAGTTTACCATCGGATCAAGAGTCTGAACCTAGAGCAGAAGACCCACATTTAGCACAATTTAATATGAAAGAAGAACAAGAATTAGATCCAAAAGTCTTACAAATAAAACAGAAATTAAAAGAAACGGAGGAGAATAAATATAAGAAGAATTATTTAATTTTGCAAGAGGATGAACAGTTATATTATATGAGTGAAAGGAACGAACAGCTAAGGAAATATATTCCAAAACATTTGGAAAATGAAGTGTTAAAAGCATATCATGATGAGAATGGTCATCTCGGTCGTGATAAATTGGTGAAAGCACTTACAAGTAAGTATTATTGGCCGAACTTATTTAAATCTGCTTGTAAATATGTAGATACGTGTGAAAGATGCAGATTAAGGAATATGAAAACAATTAAGTGTCCCTTACAAGATACAGATATTCCTCAGTTTCCTATGCAAAAAATTAGTTTAGATATATCGGGTCCTCACCCTAGAACATTGTCAGGGAACGTGTATTTAATTCATATAGTAGACGTCTACAGTCTTTGGCCGGAAGTTTATGCAATCCCAGATAAGAGCGCAGATACTGTCATTAATATTTTTTTTACAAGAATTCGTACCAAGATTTAGTTGCCCACAAAGTATACTTACGGATAATGGTAAAGAATTTGTAAATAAAAAATTCGAAAAGTTATTAAAAGATTTGAATATAAAACATATAAAGACCTCATACTATAGACCTTCTTCAAATGCTAAGAACGAACGACAACATAGGACATTATACGATATTATAGCAAAGATTGTTGATGAACATGAAAAGATTGGGATCTATTCTTAGGGACCTGCGCTTAGTGCTATTCGCACAAATCAAAATGAGAGCACGGGGTTTTCACCATTCTATTTAATACACGGGAGAGAACCAATACTACCTATAGATAATCTGTTAAAACCAAGACGGAAATATATGGGGGAAGACTTTCAAGAGACCATCATACAAGAAATGCATAAAGCACACGTAAGATTAAAGAATAATATAATTAAAGCTAGAGAAAGACAGAAAAAGTACAAAAACGTGAATACAAAATTACAGGAGTTTAAAGTAGGTGATAGAGTTTATTACAAGAAGCATAGAAGGAACTCTAAGTTTGACGCTCGTTGGATCCCAGGTTATTACGTTTTGGAAAAGCTAGGAAATGTATCGTATAGTATCAAGAACCAGATCACGGGACATGTGGCTAGGGCACACGTGGAACACTTAAGAAGAGATGAGGATGAGAGGGGAAATAATAATTATAATAATAATTATTATTCAGATACTGGATACTTAGATGAACAAGTCGTCAGGGGAGCTACAATAACCCCAGGTTTTGGAAAAGATCCAGCACAAAATCAGTTAATAACAACTCCAGTTTACGATGATACTCAAGAACAGACAATACCGAAAACGATAGAAGAAGAAAATGTGAATGAGAGTCATTATGATAGTATAAAATCTATGGAAGAGGAAATACGTGCTCCATTTAAGAATACTAGACAAGCAACGAAAAGAAGAATGGATAAACAAAGAGAAAGAGAAGTAAAAAGACAGAGACGAATTAGAGATTATTCAACAAGCGGTGAAGATATGCCTCTACTAGAAAGGTCCTTAAGAAAGAATGATAGACAAATTAGATGGGATATTGAACGGAAGAAATTAGCGGCTGCTAGCGAGAGACATACAGATGAAGAAGAGATAATGGATGAAAAGTCAGAATCAAATAGTAGTATGGAAGAAACTAATAAGTTATACGAAGAAGAAGATATTGATGTGGAGATAGCACTTATTCAAAGAAACTTGGAGTTATTGAAGAAGTGGAAACGTAAGAAGTAAATGGATAGAAAATACTGCAGATAGCAAGATATAAGTTTCATGATTTAAAAAGGAAAGAGATACTTGATGAAGTATATGAGACAGTGGAAATGGAAAAGACTTCTATTGATACTTTTCACAAATGGTCTTGAGGAGTAGTTAAGCATTAAGATAACTAATATAGAAGTAAATTCGAGTGAGGTATATATGTTTTTTTCTCTCTGTGATGGAATTGCTGGTCGATTTTATGTGTCAACTTCTTGAGTTTTCTTAGATAGATAAGTTAGTCAATGGTACAGCAGGTAGATATACTCTATAATAAATAGACAAGTTTTTATTGGTGCTAGAAATACCGTGGTTAATGGTAATGATTAAGAAGTTGCTACAACTGAAGGGAAAACAATTGGTGTGTCGAACCACAGGTTCTATTGATAGATAGTACGCTCATTGTTAGCTAAAGACTTTTATGGAATGAACAGATATTGTTTTAACTTAGGAATTGGTCTGTGGTAACAGATATATATACTTGGCAGTGAGTGTTTTGTTTTCTCGGTTATAAAAATAGTGGAATGACTTGTATGAATAGATATGTGTTACATTGGTTCGTATAGGAGGCCAATGTTGATGGGTCACTTTACGTAGTTAATTTTAAATGAATTATATTTTTTTGAAAACCTTCTCTTTAGCGAGAAGACACTTGTTTTATTGAATCTGAGTTTTTAATGCCTCATATATAATATGTTTTTTTGCTTGATTTGGTCCTGTAAACTGATTGTTATTATTTGATTTTAAAATAGGATTATTGTGTTCTTAGATTTTTGCGTACAAACTATTGGTCCGTAAACGAGACCAGTAGTGTTAGGTAGTACTAGAATATTTTCTTCTGATTTGATAAGATGCATGTTATATTATTTTAAAATGTGTTTTTTTCTTTGAATGAGTTGATATCTTTAATTAATATGAGGGGAAACATAAATTTGTGTAAAAAAAATACTTGGGGGTATGATGTCCTGTTTTGATTTTATTTCGCTTCACTCATAATTTAAATAAGTTGTTTAGTGTATTAGGTTACCTTGTTAGTAAATATGTTACAAATTTAGTTAAGTAAGTTTAATTTTTAAATAGTTATGGTGTTGGCTAGAATAAAGAAAATACATGGGGCTTTATTTAAGACCCTTCGTTCAGAAAAGAGTTACTAAAACTACTGAGGGCTAATAGAGAGACACATTCTCTTGGTGAATATTATGTGGTTGTCATAATCGGCATGAGGAGGTTCTTATGGATATAAATATTAGAAGCATAGATCGGGGATGGCTATGAGAAAGTAAAATAGGAGCTGCATTAAAGTCAGCATTATATGAAGATATAAGGTTGGGTATATGAAAAAAAAGAGAAGGGGGGAAAGACTGTGAATGGCAGCATATAAGCTGGGGTATATATAGGTAGACAAGAAAGCAGATCATGGGATGTGAGGGGGCAAGATATAGGAGCTGTGAAAAATCAGCGTTAATTAAATTAAAAATGTTCATGGAATATGAACATTGGCTCGTGGTCAAAGATGAGATAACGGAAATATAGACAAGATTGTGGATGGCAATATAAATGTTGAATATGTAAATGTTGAGAAAACGTATCTCAACTTGATTTATAGGAACAAAAATGTATTTCATAAGATGTATTTTAAAAAGAATTTTTACAAAAAAATTTTTTGTTGGCAAGAGAGGTAAATGTGATTGTGTTGACTATTCATTCCTTTATGTAAATGTGATTGTGTTGACTATTCGTTCTTAATGCTTTTCACTGGGTGCGCACCCCTTCTTTACTTTTTCTAACTACACTACATTGTTTTCTGTGTTGTGAAAGAGTGAGGAATTTCATAATGTCAAGTGTACGATAACGATTATACGAGCTGTTCTTATGATATATATATATATATTTTGTACAGGAACTTTGAAGAGCCAAAAACGAACAAGAAATGTATAGTGGTTTACTATATGGCAGGGGAAAGAGTTACGAATAGATTGTTGTACTTAAAATAAAGTTGGTTTGGGGAAGATTAGAGGAGTTATGGGAAGTAAGGAAAGAGAGGGAATAGAATAGGGGGATTGGGAGTAAAGACTTTTTAAAGGGAAAAAGTCTTTCTGAAACATAGGAAGGTGTAGCAGAATATGTATGATTAGGTGGGCAAAGCTACAGCACGCTTGAGCATCAGGATGGAATGGGAAGAAGATGCTCAAGTCGTGACGTAGTTGGTTGTTAAGAGGCAGTCAACATCTGGGACTAGGAAAGAGAAGTCGCCATCGGCACGGAATTGTGATAATATCATGTAGTGGCCATCAATATGAAATAAAGCTTGTTTATATTCAACCAATAGATCTCGTTAGTCCTGCTTTGTTATAGTAGCAGCAGCAGCAGCAGCAGCAGCAGTAGTAGTAGTAGTAGTAGTAGTAGTAGTAGTAGTAGTAGTAGTAGTAGTAGTAGTAGTAGTAGTAGTAGTAGTAGTAGTAGTAGTAGTAGTAGTGGTAGTAATAGTAGTAGTAGTAGTAGTAGTAGTAGTAGTAGTAGTAGTAGTAGTAGTAGTAGTAGTAGTAGTAGTAGTAGTAGTAGTAGTAGTAGTAGTAGTAGTAGTAGTAGTAGTAGTAGTAGTAGTAGTAGTAGTAGTAATTTAATCCAGAATTGTAGTGGTCTTGTCTCTTGCATTGTGATGTATTTATTGGGTACTATTCCAGTATAAGCCGGTCTCTATGGCCGAGGGGTTAAACCACTTTCTCCGTAATCCCGTTTATCACGCAGAGTCTCGTAGCGGGCGAGAACTGGGAGCGGTTCGTCCCCCGCTGGTGACTTGCGTGATAACTGAGCCGGCCGCTCAGAAAGAATTGGCAAACTACTGAGCGTAATCTTGCCAAAAAATAAACAGACAGTTGAAAGATGCTGCTGTTGACAGCGATGTCCTGTAAAAAGGATATGCGAATTTAAAAAAAAAACAAATTCCAGTATAATGTGTAATGTGTCAGTGACAATGACTATTTTGGGGGATCCCCTCCTCTGTTGTCATCTTCTGGGGTGGAGGAGTGATGACGTCTCTAAAGGGCTCATTCGATTATCGCCCCACGTATTCAGTGGAGTGTGTGAGATATCGACAACACCGTGTCCCCACAGTGAGTGTGTCTGGGGTGCGTGAACGGTAGGAGTTAGTTGTGTCACCGCATACAATGATAAGACAGGTCAGTGGAGTGTGTGAGATATCGACAACACCGTGTCCCCACAGTGAGTGTGTCTGGGGTGCGTGAACGGTAGGAGTTGGTTGTGTCACCGCATACAATGATAAGACAGGTCAGTGGAGTGTGTGAGATATCGACAACACCGTGTCCCCACAGTGAGTGTGTCTGGGGTGCGTGAACGGTAGGAGTTAGTTGTGTCACCGCATACAATGATAAGACAGGTCAGTGGAGTGTGTGAGATATCGACAACACCGTGTCCCCACAGTGAGTGTGTCTGGGGTGCGTGAACGGTAGGAGTTGGTTGTGTCACCGCATACAATGATAAGACAGGTCAGTGGAGTGTGTGAGATATCGACAACACCGTGTCCCCACAGCGAGTGTGTCTGGGGTGCATGAACGGTAGGAGTTGGTTGTGTCACCGCATACAATGATAAGACAGGTCAGTGGAGTGTGTGAGATATGGACAACACCGTGTCCCCACAGTGAGTGTGTCTGGGGTGCATGAACGGTAGGAGTTGGTTGTGTCACCGCATACAATGATAAGACAGGTCAGTGGTGTGTCGTGGAGTATCAGCTACAAGGAAAACATGGCGGGCGAGGCTGTGTGAGTCTTGCTCCTGAGTCGGGTATAGCTCAGTGCTTTATGTTGATTTCTGCCTTTTGCAGACTGTACTAGAATGTATGGGACAGAAATGGAATAAGCCTGCAAACAAAGCTGAAAGTTTACAAAGCAATTGCATTATCCACACTGCTATATACTTGTGAAACCTGACTTGTTTATCAGTGACACGCAAGGAAATTAAACCACCTCCACACAGTCTGCCTTAGGAAGCTATTGAAGATTAAATGGCAAGACAAGATCCCAGACACTGAAGTTCTAGAAAAAGCGCTCTTGCCCAGTATCAAAACTCTACTAACGAAGAGTCAGATTCGCTCTCGCATGCCAGATCACAGGCTGCCTAAACGAATATTTTTACGGTGAGCTGTGTTGTGGTAAACACTCTCAAGGCGGCCAGAGGAAACGCTTTAAAGACACTTCGAAAATCTCACTAAAAGCTTTTGGAATTCATAATGACACCTGGGAAACTGCTGCCAAAGACAGAAATTTGCGGCATACATCATTACGCAAGGATGCAGTCATTTGTGAAGCAACCAGGACTGCAAGAGCTGTGAAGAAAATGCTGGACAGAAAAATCACTGCAGAAGATCCTCCTCCTGGAACGTCAAGTATTCTTTGCCCATTCTTTGTCAAAGAACATTTCGAGCCAAATTAGGCCTTATCCGCCATCTCAGAACTCACGGCTCCATACTTTCAACCCTACTGGATGAAATGAATGGTCATCATCATTCTTGATGGAAAAACAACAACAACAACAACAACAACAACAACAAAGACATGTTGATGTCTATTGTTTGTGTCAGTCTGTCGTCGTTGTGTTAGTTTTCAATGATTGTCTCAATGGCTGTCATGTTTTCAGTGGTTATGTCATTTTTAGTGGATGCAGATTTCTGTGTGTGTGCTTAAGTGTGTGTGTGCGTGCGTGCGTGCGTGCGCGCGTGTGTGTGTGTGTGTGTGTAAACTTAAACTTTAAAAATCTCAAAGAGGAGGCAGTGAGGAAAATTATGAGGAAGAACTAAATGATATCTTTGGAAAACTACCTATAGAAAGGAAAACAGTGGAAGAAGAATGGGAGATGTTCAAATCAAGCATTTTAAATACTGCAAAAATAACATGTGTACCCACGAAAAAACGCAAAACATTGATAAAGAAAATAACAAGTTGGTAGAACTCAGAGATAAAGCAAGCTGTAAAAGACAAAATGGAAAAGTATAGAAAGTGAGCGATCGTGATTACTTAAAACATAAAGTAGCAAGAAGACACGCGAATAGAATAATAATACAGAGAGAAAAACATTAAGAATTGGAGGAATATGGAGACCCTCTAAATAAATACTACAAGAAGGTAAATTAGAAACTTCTACACAAAGATCAGTGTAATGAGAGAAAGAGCAGAACCCTTTGACACAATTGAAATAATTAACTGCGAAAAAGGAGAAACAATAAGTGGACAACAAAAATTCCTAAAATGATGGGGGCAGTGCTTCGAACAACTTTTCAACTTTCTATCAGATGCCACCGGAATTAAGGAAACCGAAACAGATGCCCTCGAGAAACTAGAACTGGCATTCTGAAATAAGAAATTAGAGAAGCCATCAGATTAGCCCCATTGAATAAATAACAGTCTCAAGACGAAATTCCAAATGAACTAATTAAAATAGCAAGTGAAGTAGGAACAGCTTGGCTACATAGACTGTGTGACCATTCTTGAGTAGAACAACAGCCACAAGGAGACTGGGGAAGCGCTATAATTATCCGAATTTGGAAAAACAAAAGCAGTAAAAGAGACTGCACACAATACAGATGCATTTCCCTTTTGAGTCATACAGGAAAAATAGGTTGCAAAATTCTCGAGAAAAGACAACGACTTACAAAAGAAATTCAGCTAAGTGAAACACACCATGGATTTAGGAAAAGCAAAAGATGGATGGATGGCATCTTTGGTTTTATACAACTTATAGAATAATCAATACAATTTAATGAAACACTCTACTTAGTCTTTGTCGACCAAGACAAGGCATTTGATAGAGTAGATAAAAATAAGTAGGAAATCCTTAAACGAGATGGAGTGAGTACACATCTAACAAACGTATGTAGAAGCTATTACAACAACTGTTAATTCATAGTGAGAGGAGTACGACAAGTTTGTGTCCTGTTGCTCCAGTCCTACCCCCCCCCCCCCCCTTTTTTTTAATTGTTGATAATCTATATAGACTGTATGTGTTTTAAACAACAAAAAACATCAAAACAGAAACCTTGAAAAGAACAGTAAAAGAACCAACGACAAATTACACCATTAAAGAACTCATATTTGCGGACGATATAGCATTGATAGCAAATTCAGAAGCAGAATTACTAGTCTACATAAAAATGCTATTCGAAATGTGTATAGAACATAACATAAAAATTAGCATCAGTAACACAGAGGTGCCGGTCTCCCTGGTCTAGGTGTTACACGACTTTCTCCGTAATCTCGTATACTCTCGCGAGTAACGTGACGTACGCGAGAATTGGTAGCAGTTCTCTCCGCGTCGTAAACGTATGGGGTATGTGAGCCGGTCGCTCAGAAAGCAATGGCAAACTACTGAGCGTAATCTTGCCAAGAAATCAACAATCAGCTGAAAGATGTTGATGTTGACAGCGATGTCATGTAAAGGATAGGCGGAAAAAAACAACAACAATAACAGAGGTATTGACTATAACCAAAGAAGAAAGAACAACAAAGATTCATCTAAAAGAACACCCCCTGTAACGAGTAAAGATCTTGAAGTACTTTGGAAGTATAATATCATCAAACGGAAAATCAAAAGACGAGATCGAAAATAGATGCATTAATGCAAACTAACTCTTTTGACAAATGGCACTAATACAAAAGAACAAACGCTTATTAATCCCATCCATCTATCATGTGCCATGGCGATAAGCGTGGGCGGTCATGTTTTGCCATCTCACTCGATCACCAGAGTCGTGGATCAGCTTCTTGTTCCTCTCTCGACCATCCCACGTGGCCAAGCCATCGAGGTATTTTCTTCTCGGTCTTCCCCTTGGTCTCTTCCCTTAGATCTTGCCAGTTTTGTCACAAAGTTCTCCAATTCATTTCTTCTCATAACATGCTCAAAAATAATTGACTGTCTATGTCTAATGAATCTAATCAGTTTAAGATCATCATTTGTTTCTTGAAGGACTTGTATTATGGTTTTTCTGTCTGTCCGTGGTATTCTTTGCATTTTCCTCAGAAACCACATTTCCAGAGTCATCAGATGTTTTTCAGCTTGACTGCTCATTGTCCACGCTTCACATCCATACAAAAGTACAGGTTCTATGTAGCACCTCGACACTCTTTTTCTCGTTTCAATTGATATCTTTTTATTGGTCAGTATGTTTTTCATCTTGCAAAAGGCTACCTTCGTAATGGTAATTCTTGTTCTAATCTCTTCAAGGCATCTTCCATCAGATGTTATGACTGTTCCTAGATAACTGTATCGATTCACTTGCTTAAGAATATGCCCATTTACTCGTATATCACATTGTGGTATTTCCTTCTTCCCAGTGACGACCATAATCTGTGTCTTCTTACTATTCAGTTCTAACCCTAGTTGCTCACTGTGTGCAACAACCGCATCTACTAAATGTTGCAGGTCCTTTTCATAGTCTGCAATGAAGACTGTATCATCTGCATATCTAATGTTATTTATGCACCGTCCCCCAATGTTGATTCCTTCCATATCTTCTATATTTTTTGAAAATATTTTCACTGCACAGGGAAAAAAGATCTGGAGACATTACATATCCCTCTTTCGCACCTCTTTTAATAGGCTGTTATTGGCAAACATCATTATCAATTCTGATGGCAAGTTGTTGTTTCCGATATATGCCTAAGGTCTTTTCCATCAATTTGTAGATCTTCAAGCATCCGTATCAATATATACTAAAGAAATCGCTCTACAAATGGTCAATGGTTAGTAAAGGAGAGTTCGATATATAACACCACGACCTCAAGAATGGAGGTGGAAGAGGTAACCGCTGCTTTCCACTGGTTGGAAAACAAACTGTATACGCTTGTTGTGATTGTGTCTGATTCACAAAGCATGCTGACAAAGGTGAAGACTGGCATGCTTTGTGCTGAATAGTAGGCATCAATTCTCAGGTAGCGGTTTGTGAGCATTCCCCGGACCTTTTCACCAAGACACTCTGGTGTGGTTGGAAATGAACAGGCAGACAGATTGGCTGGTGCTGCATCTTTAAGGGGTGATTTGATGTATGATACGATAGATCTAGTGAAGGCCCTCTGGGATCGCGTGAATACTGCAGAAGAACGGATTAACTATCATGGTCTAGAGAGAATGCATCAGCAAGGGGTGGGCAGCGGATCTGGTAGACAGTCGTCACTCAGAGGTAAAGTAAGAAGGACATATAATCAGATTGCAACGGGCGCCATTAGTATTGGAACTCTACACTGGCTGTTGAAGATGATGACTGAGAGCTTACTGGAATGCCCCGAATGCAATGATGTCGGTTCTTGACTCAACTTACCTCAACTCTACGACACAATCTTTCTACCAACTCTATGCTAACAACTCCAAACCTGGACAGTGACAGAAAAAGAGAACAGAAAAATTACAACAAAAGAAATGATATTCCTGAGAAGAATACTCAATGTGCCTGGAAGAGAGAAAATCAGAAATGAAGAAATCAGGACTAAAATGGGGGTTATAGCAGCGATAGATTTCAACAGAAAACAGCAAATTAAATTATTTGGCCATATAACTAGATTACCAACTATCAGTGTACCACAACAAGCAATGATGTATAGACCGACATGAATCAGAAGAAGAGGCCGGCCACGTAAACGACGAACTGAATAAATGGCAGAGTTCATGGGAATCTCGATATATGAAGCCCACAAACGTGCAGTGTCCCGCGTTTATTCTATACCTCTACACCGCTAGGTACTATAAGAACAATATGAGATGAGATGATTAGATCACGTCAGAAATAACAAAAAATTGTCACACAACCATCATGATAATCAAAATGTCGAGCATACGAATATTTTGATACAATAACAAAAAATTGTCACACAACCATCATGATAATCAAAATGTCGAGCATACGAATATTTTGATACTAGAAAAATATTGATAATTATTTATGAATATATTATTCTTTTCTAGATCTTTGACGCTCATAATTCCCTGGGTTCTGGACAATCTTTGACATTATCTCACGACTTCGCGCCATTATCTGAACGGTTTTAAATGCGTATATGTCGAAGGCACAAGCAATTTCCTAGACAATGTATGATTACACTGGTTTACATACATTTTGGTGCTTTAAATTTTATAGCTGTTCTTGGGTAATTTTGTGATGCTGGTTCCAAAAATGTAATAATCTTTTTTTCAACCAATTCTGATTTTTGAGATGATTAAGAATGACATTCCTAGTAGGGCAACGTACACGCCTAGAGTTCGGTACCATCAGTGGCATTTTGACAGTCATCTGCATTTATATGTACATTTATTACCATCTGATCAAAACAGCAAACATGTATTGAAGCTTTATAACTAGCATTTTGTTAAAAATCTATAATCAACACACAAAAATCTTCTGTTTGTGGACTTCTTGAAAAGTGAAATGCCTGGACGTTACGCTCAAGGGTCTATAGTCTGTCCAGAAACGAATGCCGTCATTCACGATCAATTATTTGAAAACTGTCTGTTGCATCGTTATGAAATTTTTCCTGTCGTCTTATATTTACCCCCCCACCCAAGGAATATGTCTTTGATAGGTCCAAAAGCAACTTAAATCATCGCAAGCGGCGACATTTCTTTGATGTTTTGGCGAAAATGTAGTGAATTCACGCTAACAAACTTGTCTTACAGTAAAGCACGTCATTTCGGGTAACGACACAAGTACAAGGCGTAGCCAGATTCGTATGGGAGTGGGTGCAATAAAAAAAAAGTAGCTTAAAAGTCGACAGGGTTGACTGCATTGCACCGGGTTGTTATCCCATATAGCTCAGTCTCTTTCCGCAGCGCGGAAAGCGTCGCACAAAGCACGAAATCTGTAGCTCCAGCGACGACCCTCGGGAGTCTCCGAAAAAATGCACTCGTGAAATGAAGGACGCGGCCCGGAATCTAACATACAACCTTCTGATCCCGAGTCAGCCGGCTTGACCACTTCACCATGGAGACTCTCGATAGGGGTGCAATGTGTAATATTAGTAAAGACAGAGAATTTACAGAGGCATGGGGTAAATATTGTGTAAATTGACAGAAAAGTAGAAGGAATATATTTCTTACCTTAGTTTTCATTTCCTTCAGCTGCTAGTTAATAATGTGTACACAAGTATTCATGTTACTAGGATGCATTTAGCTTTTTATATTGAGTTCGTGAAAGCTTCCAAATAGCTGTGCGTTAATGTGCGTATGGAGTGACCAGAAATGATACAGCAATTTAGCCATCATATGTCCATTTTTAAGGATCTGTTCAGCTGTCTGTGTAGTTTGTTCACACGTACACATGGGTGACAGACCCGCTTTGAGTCTTCCTGAAAGATTGTCTACTCTGCTGTTTACCGTTCAGAGACGGAACATGATTACCTGTTTTGCACAATGAAAATAGTTGTCAGTGTCTCTGTAGTGGGCTTTCTTCTTAACGACCAAGATGTTGGTCCTCTTTTTATTGAAGTTTATAGATTGATTCGTATGCAAGTGTGTTGTCCCTTAACTTGACAACGTGTTTGCTCTCACGTTTCTTGTTATGCAAAAATATTTCAGTTTCCACCGGAATATTACTCTTCTGTTGGTATTCAATGCGTTTAGTGTGTGTGTGTGTGTGTGTGTGTGTGTGTGTGTGTGTGTGTGTGTGTGTGTGTGTGTGTGTGTGTGTGTGTGTGTGTTTAATACAGTTGTTTGTCACCGCTGAGGGCTTGCGGAATTGAAAATTCATCACTGTGGAATACAAACTGTTGCCATTGACATTGTGATGATACTGTAATGTTTAGGGCCTGCAATTCGTCTGAATAGTTGGAGCAAAATATCCCAGTAAGTGTGCACGTGGATTAAGGTCTGCGATCTGCTCAGGCCTTGACTTGTGTCGGACGATTCTAGTAGGTTGATGACTGCTCTCGGTTGCATAAAATTCAATCCATCCTTTCTCCAAAAGTCCTCTTCCTCTTTCAAAACATGATCCTCACATTTTTTCCAGTAACTTTTATCAATACTTAATAGCGCGGATTGGGTTAGTATTTTGACGTCAGACAATTTGAATGTATTACATAAATGGACACACAAAGTATTATTTGGCACTCACAGAAGAAGAAGGAAATAGAGATTAGAAGACGCACTAGACAACATAAAATTTGAAAGCTATAATCGTTACCAACCGGGATCGAACCTGTCGCCTCCAAATGACGACAGCGTCCTCGCTGCAGGAACAAGTGTACTTCGACGCACGACCAAGCAGCTGCCACCTGTCCTTTAATTTTAGCCCACACAAGTTCTATAGGGTTTAAATGAGAATGATACGGCGGAAGTCTCAAGCACCTATGGCCATGCTCTTCTATCAACTTGTCGATTTGATATTTCTTGCTTTTCTACGCCTGTTTTACAAGGGACAACAACTGTAGCTTGAAATATGTTTCTGGAAATAGTATATTTTCCCTTCGGAGCCATATCTTTATTGCTTCATTTGTGCTGGATGCCGTAGGTATTTTGTCTTCTTGGGCAACAGCATTGTGATATAATGCATTATCCATGATTAGACAAGACGGTCTATCAAGGTATGGAAGTACTGTATTCTCGAGCCAATCTCTAAATACATTACCATTCATCTCATTATGATAATCCCTATTGTCTGTATACTTTGATACGAACACGAGTCCAGCAATCTGTAGTAAGCCATTATGAGTATTACCAGCATAGGCTATGACCAAACACTGTCCTTTACTACTGGGCACATAGCGCTTTATCTTTCCATCCACTGATTGCCATTTCTTTTCACTTGTGTGGTGCGCATTGATCCACGTCTCATCCAAATACGCTATGTCATAATTTTCTTTCTCATTTCCCATAATTCATGTAGGTATCTGCTTCTCATGGCTCCTAAATGCGGTTGCTCGCAAAAGATATTTCTACCCCCTTGTACTTTCTTAAATTGAAGCCTAATGTCCTTATAATTTTCCACAAAGTTGTTTTAATAGCTCTATGTTATTGTTCTTTCTCAACCAAACCCTAAGTTTTCTTATAGTCATTGTTTCCTTGGCATCCATCATTTTTATAATAGCTCGTCTTATGACATCCTTGTCAAAGCTGCCTACAATTGCCTTTCTACCTACCGTTTGCTTATCGCATGTTGGTTTCATTCCAGATTCTTGCATCTATCGACAAAATGACCGTTTACTCAAACCCAATGCATGCACTGCTCTTTTGTCGGGATTTGTAACAGTATGAATCAGTTTCCTGCGATCAGCTTCTTGACAAAAATATGTGTACAACTTCATAGCGATGCTTTGAAGTATACAAAATTTAACATTCATTCCCATTTAATAATATTCACACATTCAAATACTAGCTATTAATATTATATTAATGGTAAGATTTATTTATATATTTATTAATATAATCACGTTTCATGAAAGAACCCACATTGACGACACCTCTGAACAATCCCATTTAACTGCGTGCAGTTTGTGCCAAAACGGAAACCACTAGACCATTTTTTTAAAAATGCGCGGATGTGTCTTGGTGAAGGTGTAATACTGTTAAAATTATGGACTTAATCTCTGACCCCTAAATTATATACCGCATATAAACAAACATTGAAATCTGCTGTACAATCTCCAGAACAAAAATTTTTGTTGGATGGACATAATGATAAGGTTATAATGCTAAATCTCATAATTTTCCCTCAGTTGGTTACTGCGATATGGAATTTTATATTGGGGCAGAAAAAAGTAAACAGACTATAACAGTAATCTGAAATAACGTGGGCATCCTAAAGTCATTGGTATCTCTCTTCCATTGTTTTTATATCGTCGTGAAATCTTTCATCTTGCTTCTCACTAAAATCGCCACGATTCTCGGGAAAGAAATGTAAATGGTTATGGGGGTAATGCAACTGTATGCTCATATTGCATCCAAGCTCACAAAAACTGGACATGTCTTCAACTAATTCAGAAAAATTGTCTGCTTTAAAGCTCCTCAGAAAGTGTTGTACAACTAAAACAAATGATGACCAGGCTGTTTACTGTTTTGTTAATCGAATCCATAAAATCTGGATCATTTATTGACTTTCTCATTTGAGGTCCGTCTAAACTTTCAGATGTAAGTTTGTCTATGCTCAATTCCGGAAACTTTCTGCGTAATTTTTTTTTTTTTTTTTTTTTTTTTTTTTGCATATCCTTTACAGGACATTGCTGTCAACACCAGCATCTTTCAGCTGTATGTTGGTCTCTTGGCAAGATAACGCTCAGTAGTTTGCCATTATCTTCGTTCAAGCCTTAATAAATTGCTTCATCAAGCCAAGCTTTATATGTAATGGTGGCAGCAGAACTCTTTTTCGATCAACGAGAGGCTTGTTGACAATATTGTTTTCTCCAACTTTAAATCCATCCCTCAACGACCCTTGTTTCTTTGTCTTGTGCGTACCTTTTGCCATGCTATCCCACAAACATATAAATCATGGATATTTGGTGAATCCCCTTTGCTGGCCAAGAATTTCATCATTTTAAGATCTACACTAACCATGCAGTTGTGTTCTAAATACTTCAACATTTTCCAGAACTGTTCTTATTTTGGCATTCTACTCCTTCATTGTAGTAGAATGAGCTATTGGAATTGAGCCATATTTGTTACCATTGTTTAAGACAAGCAGTTTCAGTTTGCAAGGGACTAGACAGTAAAATGTTTATCCCCCAGAGCCATATACAGAAAATACAGTAATAATATTAATTAAATACACAAATGTCTGTGTCTAAAAAAAACTAGAGCTGCAATGGACAAA
The DNA here is from genome assembly GCA_014155875.1 of Cepaea nemoralis. Classification (NCBI taxonomy): domain Eukaryota; kingdom Metazoa; phylum Mollusca; class Gastropoda; order Stylommatophora; family Helicidae; genus Cepaea; species Cepaea nemoralis. The sequence goes on from JACEFZ010025941.1 coordinate 72,600, forward strand.
TGAATGTGATATTAGCAGGCTTCATTTATGCAAAATCAGGTGTAAAATGTTTGGCACTAATTTAAAAACAAATATTTTTGTATGAATGTGTCATGGATCTGCACACTATAGATAACTAACTGTTCGCTGTTCTTTTTTTTTTACAGTATGGCTAATAACAGTACATTACATAGATATTTTTTTTTCATATCCTTTACAGGACATCGCTGTCAACACCAGCATATTTCAGCTGTATGTTGATTTCTTGGCAAGATTACGCTCAGTAGTTTGCGATTGCTTTCTGAGCGGCCGGCTCACATACCCCGTAAGTGACCGATGCGATTCGAACCACTGCTGATTCTCACCGTCATCACGTCACTGACGAGAGTATACGAGATTACGGAGAAAAGTCATAACCTCTAAGTCACGAAGCCGGCTTACATAAATATAGGCAACACAAAATATATAATAAAGACATCATGCATATCATCATCATTATCAACCGCCATGCCAGCTGGCGTAGGCGTTTATGTCTCTCCACAGATCTCAGTCTTTGGTGTTCTGGATCAACTCTGCTGCTGATAATCCACTATGCCACCATCTCAATCCATCCAGCATCATTTCTCTTGATCGGCCTCTGCCTCTCTTCCCCTCGATCTTTCCAGTCGTCACGATGTTCTCCAATGCCTCTCTTCTCATCACATGACCAAAGAAAGCTGTTTGTCTCGTTCTTATTGTTGTATACAATATAAAATAACACAAAGTAATGCAGTTTTACTGAACATAATTACGAAACATACAGGACGTTGCGGTGACTAGCCTTCATCAGCAAACAAATCAGCATCAAGTACCCTACCAGCTGGCGTAGATGTTCATGGCTCTTCACAGATCTCGGTCTTTGGTTTTCTGGATCAACTCTGCTGCTGATATTCCTCCATGCCACCGTCTCAATCCATCCGGCATCATTTCTCTTTAACTGCCTCTGCCTCTCATCCCCTTGTCACGATATTTCCAGTTGTCACGATATTCTCCAATGCCTCTCGTCTCATCACATGACGAAAGAAAGATGTTTATCTCTTCCTTATTGTTGTATATAATGTTCTAGTTTCATTAGCCTGTTTCAGGCAGTCGTTATTAGTTACTATGGCAGTCTAAAGAATTAGCAACATTTGTCTCAGGAACCACATCTCTGTTACTTCTAATTTCTTCTTAATTTGCCCATTTACATTCCAAGATTCACTGCCATACAGCAAAACTGGTTCTATATAGCATTTCAGCACTCTCTTTCTTACATTCAGTGATAGTGACTTATTGCACAAGATACTCTTCATTTTCTGAAATGCAGCTTTTCCTTGCCTTATTCTGCTCTTAATCTCTGTTTACATCTTCCATCTGATGTTATAAATGCCCCTAGATATCTAAAATTATTCACTTGGTTAAGAATTTTTCCTTCTATCTTTATGTCACATTCTGGTACCACCATTTTCTTTTATATTACCATTGTTACTGTTTTCTTGATATTCTAGGAGAGTCCTTTTCTTGCACTCTCTGTTACTACAGTGTCCAACAATTGTAGTAAAAACAAATACATACGCAAACAAATACATACACAAAACACAACATATAGTCACGGAGAAGACCCTCCGGTGACTACATTAAAGCATAAGGACGGGATGAGAAGAATAAAAAAGTTGAAAAACATAAAAGCAATGACGAGAAACTGAAAATTTTAAACAAATGTTGCTACTTATCTCAGAACCCTAAGCTGTGTACTGACACGAATGTCACCGTTATATTCTTTTATACACAGCCGAGGGAGTCTGTGGGCCATATGGATCGGGGTATGAGATGATCGGATTGGTGGGTGGTAACGGTTCAGTGAAAATTCCAGGTACATGAGTGGAAAAGGTAAATGAAAAAAGGGAGGGGGGTGCGGAGGCAATGGGTAGGGCTGGAAACTTACATTCAATTATAGTGACTTATTGCATAAGATACTTTGCATTTTCTGAAAAGAAGCTTTCGCTTGCCCTGTTTTGCTCTTAATCTCTGTTGTGCACCTTCCGTCTGATGTTATAAATGATCCTAGGCATTTAAAATTATCCACTTGGTTAAGAATTGTCCCTTCTATTTCCATTTCACATTTTGGTGTCACAATTGTCTTCGATAAACACATAATCATCCTACCAACTCTATGCTACCAATGCCAAACCTGTACAATAACAGAAAAAGAGAAAAGAAAAATTACAACAATAGAAATGAGATTCCTTCTCCTTCTTCTTTCATTCGCTTGAAATATGTCTATAACTGCAATGTTGTCTCTTGTGTGATTGTCTTTTTTAGTTCACTCCGAGGTCCATAGAGTTTATCTTCCAATTGTCGTCTCTCTAGGCCAGAAGGATTGCCTAGATGTGTTGTAATTTCGGCAGTCTTGGAGTATATGGTCTGCTGTCTGCGACGCCAATCCACATGTGCACGTGGCTGATTCACCAATCTTGAATTTTGTATACATGTGGTTGCGTAATCTATTGTGTCCTGTTCTGAGGCGCAGAATAATGACTTGTTCTGGTCTGTCCATAACGTGGTAGTCATCTAGAACAGGTTTTGGTGGCTTTCTGACTGATTTGATCATTCTTTTCTTTTGGTGGTAAGTAAAGTACACATCAGGCTGTTCTTCTTTTACTCCTTCCTTAGCCAATCGATCAGCTCTGTAGTTTCCGGGTACTCCACAGTGGGATGGTATCCACTGTATGGTGACCTTATGCTGTCTGCTAAGTTCAGAAGGTAGTGTCATTAGTACTGGCAATTTCCCAGACAAGAACGCCTCGAGTACTGATTTTACATCTGTCAGTAGCACCACAGGTTGTGTACCATGGCTGGTATTTATTAATTTCTCTGTTTCTATCTTGATTGCCTAATTTCAGCATCATAGTTATGGCAATACTTTCCGTTGGAACTCTGGCCGTGTCCCTAGTATTATTTGGGTATTCTATGTACACTCCCGCTCCTCCATTTCGAACAGCAACGTGTACTGACTCATCTGTGTAGACTTGGATCCAGAGGTCCTGTGGATATTCTTCATCAAGGAAGCTGGGAGTGGCTGTTCTGCGCTGTACACTGTTCTGTTCTTCCTTGTCAAATATTCCGCTCACTTTTGTCTGGATTTGTAGTGTAAGTCTATGATTATCTTTCCATGGAGTTCGCTCTGGAATAGTTTTCAGGGGGATACCAATTGTGGGCAGATCGGTGGTTTCTCTGCAGAGTCGTTTGGCCTGGTGGATAAAACTGCTTCTTTTCAACCGCACCAACGCTAAGTTTTCAAATCTGTTCTTCATAGGGTGGCCTGGCAAGCTGAGGAACTTTTCTGCTTGTATTAGTGTTTTCGTATCTCTGCGCTCTCTCAGTGCTTGTGTCCTCCCCAACATCTCCATCTCCACTATAGGGGTTGATCTCATCCCTCCTGTAGTGATTATAAGTGCTTGATTTTGCACCTTGTCCAGCTTTTGTAGTGTGGTTTTCGATGCTGAACACCACGCAGTTGATCCGTATTCCAGGTGTGTCGTATGCTCTGCTGATAAACTTTGCTAAGTATTTTCCCACTGGCTCCCCATGTGGTTCCACTTAGTTTTCTCAGGATGGCTAGTTTCCTTCTGGCTTTTGCTACTGCTTTTTTGATGTGCTTTCTCCATGTCAGCCTGCCATCAAATGTTACTGCAATATATGTTGGTTCTTTATATTCTCTTAGGGGTATTCCATTTAACTGGATGATCCCTGCCTATTGTTTTGGAGAGAGGGTAAATAGAGTGGTGCTGCATTTGTCAGTGATTATGCTGACACACCATCTTTTTGCCCATGCAACAAATGTATCTACAGCTCTTTGTAGCGATCTTTGTAGCGAGTGTGGTGTGGGGGATGTGTGTAATGGGTGCGGGGAATGTGTGTATGGGTGAGTATGTGTGTGGGTGAGTAGGGGGTGTGTGGTGGTTGGGAGAAGTATGTGTGGGTGGTGGGGGTGTGGAGTTGGAGATGTGTGCGTGGATGGAGAATGTGTGGGTGGGATTGTGTGAGTGGCTTAGGGATGTGTAGGTGGGTGAGGGATCCTTATGTGTCCGGGTAGGATGCGTGAGTGGGTGGAGGATGTGTGTGAGTAGGGGTATTGTGATCGAGAGATGTTTGGTTGGGGGTGGGTGGGGGTGTGTTTGTGCGTAGTGGAGGATGTGTGCGTGAGTGAGTGTGTGTTGGTGGATGGGTGGGAAATGCATGTGTGGGTGGGGAGAGGCGCGTGGTGTGTTGGTTGGGGATATTGTGTGGATGGGGTATGTGTGTGTGGGTGGGGGTATGTGGAGTGGATGGGTCAGGGTATCTGTGTGAGTGTGAGTGGGAATATTGTGTGGTATGTGGGTGGGGGATATATGTGTGGTGTGTAGGTGGGGATGCATGGTGGTATGTGGGGGTGGGATGTGTTGGTGAGGGATATGTGTGCGGTGTGTGGGTTGGGAATATTGCGTGGTAGAGGATGTATGTGATGTGCGGGTGGGGGTGTGTGGTGGGGGATTGGGTTAGGGCATGTGTGGGTGGGTGGAGGATGTACCTGTGGGTGGTGGGGTGTGTGTGAGTGGATTGGGGATGTATAGGTGGTTAGGGAGATGTCTGTGTGTGTGTGTGTCGAGGTAGGGAGATGTCAGTAGGTGGGAATGTGTGTGTATGGTTTGGGGATGTGTGAGTGGATGTGCGATGTGTGGGTTGGTGGGGGATGTGTGTGACGTGGGTGGGGAATATGTGGTCGATGGAGATGTGGCTGGGGGATGGGTGGTTGGAGGTGTGGGTGAGGGAGAGGATGTGTCGATTAGGATGTGTATATGGGTGGGCGTGGGATGTGTGGGTTGGTGGGGGATGTTTGTGTGTGGCGAATGTGTTATGGTTGGGGGAACAGGTGAGGACAGTGTGTGAGGGTGGGGGATGTGCGGGAGGGGGATGGGTTGCCTGGTGGGGTATGTATGTGTCCCTGGGTGTGTGTGTGTGTGGATAGGGTGATGTATGGGTAGATGGGATATGGGCCTCATAACATGGTAATTTGTCTTGATTATGTTTACAACATTCATTTCACAATGTTTATCTTTCTTCCTATGTAAATGTATAATGCTCTTGATGAACGAAAGACGAGTGATTGGAAGGGCCGAATGTAAGACGGGCCTGCGTGCCCAATTTGTTACCCGTTGAAAATAAAGCTGATTTGATTTGATTTGATCTAGTGGCCATTGGTACATGTTCATTTGTGTTCCATAGAAGGAGATCATCAGCGTATCTTACCGCTTTAATTCCATACGGTAGATTAGCAACAAGATCATTGATGAAGATTAGAAAAAAGTGTTTGTGAGGGGGGGGGGGGAGACTCCGCCCTAGATAGCGCCGTGACGCTGTAATACTTTCTTGCTCTTGATTCCGTCTACTGTACTCTGGGACTTCTGTTGTGCAAGTATGCTTTCACCCATTTGTACAGTCTTCCATTGACTTTACAGTTTCTCAGTTTCTTTATCACACCTTCTTTCCAGACTTTGTCAAAGGCTTTCTTCAGATCCATCCATGCCGCAAGCACCAGCATCTTCTCTTGGAATGCATCCTCATTTTCTTGAGAGAAGTAGATTGTCTGATCTTCCTTAGAGTAGCACTGCCTAAAGCCAGCCTGCTGTGGCAAAAGGATGTTTTCACTTTCAATGTACCACTGCAGTCTTTGATTGAGGACGCGCTCCATTGTTTTGCAGAGACAGCTGGTGAGGCTATTTGGTCTGCAGCTGGAGGCAGTGGAGTTATCTTTCCCTGATTTTAGGAGGGGTGTCATGATTGCTTCTCTCCAGGCTTGTGGCACACTGCCTGAGGTCCAGCTGTTACTGAAGATCTGTAACAGCTTTGCTTTGCCCTCTGTTCCTCGGTTCCTGATCAGTTCATTGGAGATACCATCGGCTCTGGTGACTTTCTCATTTTCAGTTTTGATATGGCTCGGCTTCGTGGCTTAGAGGTTATGACTTTTCTCCGTAATCTCGTATACTCTCGTCGGTGACGTGATGACGGTGAGAATCAGCAGTGGTTCGAATCGCATCGGTAACTTACCGGGTATGTGAGCCGGCCGCTCAGAAAGCAATGGCAAACTACTGAGCGTAATCTTGCCAAGAAATCAACATACAGCTGAAAGATGCTGGTGTTGACAGCGATGTCCTGTAAAGGATATGCAAAAAAAAAAAAAGCTCCAGTTCGCTGATTGTGATAGGTGCCTCCAGAACTTTTTGTACTATTTCTTCTTTCCTGTATGTTGCAATTTCTCTCGAATCTCTTGTTGTTTCTCTGGACTAATTTCGATATTGTTATCTTGTGCGAATGAATCCGCAAAATGGTCAGCTGCTTGCTTTGATGATAAGATGTTTTCGTCTTTATGTGTGCAATTATAGAGTTTCTCCCTGTGCCCTCATCGTTAAGTTGTTTTATTAGCTCCCACAACTTCCTTGTGTCTCTTTTAAAGTTTAGTGACTCTGTTTTCTTCTGCCAGCTTTTCCTTCTAGCCTCCAGCTTGGCCCTTTCAAATTTGGCTTTTGCGTGCTGGCTGGCTGCGTTTTGCCTCTGCTTGCTTTCTACACACTTCCAGATCATTATGCACCTGTTTCAGTTCATTACTCCAGTATGGTTTATAATGTTTTCGGGTTCCTCTTAAGTCAGTCAATAATCTTTATTCATTTTCCAATGAATCCATGCTCGTTATTAATTTTTATATTTTATTGTTATGAAATTTATTGCGTTCTACGCAGGCATTGTAGAAAACCAAAAATGCAACCAATAAAAACAATGCATTCACACTATCCTCAGTATCTGGTATGTCCACCGTGTGCATGCTAACAAGCTTGGCAGCGGCTCCGCATGAAACGCACAACTCTCTGAAGGAAATTTTGGGGAATCAAATCCCATTCACGTGTAAGAGCAGCTTCGAGTTGTTGGAGATTAGCTGTAGAATCTTGCCTGTAGACTCCGCGTCCAAGCTCGTTGCACACATAGGGGACAGGTCTGTTGATAGGGCAGGCCAGTCAATGGTCACAATGTTCTGCTGCTTTAGATATTTCTGCGTAAAGCATGAGGTGTGCGCACGTGAGTTACCCTGCTGGAGAAGCTCCATGTCTGGATAATTTATGAACGAGCGACCAATGCAGACAGAACCTCATCTCGATATGTCATACAGTCATAGCATTAACATTTTTACAGAAAACGTGAAGAGGTAAGCTATGGTGAAAACTGAATCCACCCCAAATATGAATACTGCCTCGTCTAAATCGGTTGTGCTGACGAACGCAGAAATTCGCTAAAGTGCTTTCCATACCTTCTCCACCCCGCATACGCCCATCATCAAAGGATAGGTTAAACCTGCTGTCGTATGTGAATAAGACAGCATTCTACTGCTGTCTGGTCCATCTAACATGTTGCTCTGCCCATTGCAGGCGCTGATGACGATGTATGTGAGTTATGCTAACCAGAAGGTCGTCCTGAATTAAAGCATGTATTTCTGAGTCGTCGTATGGCTGTCATTCAAGAGACTTGCCGACGTCTACCCACTATTGCTGTTGCTGTTTGATTTGCCGGTTGAATTCGATTCCTTATGGGATTCAGCACAATATGAATCTTGCGTAGGGTTAGTAACTCGTGGTTGGCCACTCTGAAGTCGACCTCGGGCACTGCAAGTGGATCCGTAACGTTCACTAAGACATACAGTAGTACTCTTGTGGCAATTCATCCGTGTGGCAATGGTCCGCGAGCTTATTCTTGGTCTCCAAATACCAATAGCTCGTTCGCGGTCGTTTTCAGATAGTCGTGACATTACAAACACACGTACTGGGTGTTTTGTCTCAATGGTATTTTTGCACCGAGTATACTGCCACATCGCGTACACATTTTCAGGATCATAGCTACTGGGAATCGTGTTGCACTTGTAAATTTCATTGTTTCTTGTAGTCTGTACACAATCCTGTGGGTTGAATCGAAACTTTCAGTTTCAACAGCCATGAAAACTTCATTAAAATCCATTCCCACACCTTTTATTCCCCAGCTATTCGACATATATATATATATATATATATATATATATATGTATATATATATATATATATATATATATATATATATATATATATATATATATATATATATATATATATATATATATATAATGGTGCGTTTCTGATGTGTGTGTGTGTGTGTGTGTATACCATAGCCTTGTAACCTTATATTATTGTTGTTAAGGATGCCAAGAGTATTAAGCACGTGACATCACGTGGCGATGTCATAAGGTCAGTTTAAAGATGACCGCCCCACATTCCACCTCGTATTTGTATGTGAAATTTTGGAATGCATTAGTGGCTATATTTTCATTACCTTTTCACAAAGCTAGTTATTCATAGTCTACATTATGTTTATTCAATAAGATAAGTAATGAGGCTATTAAATGACACTGGTGAAAATCATGAATTTCAAAGTGTTAATTGGATAAGTCAAATAACAGACAGGCAGTTACAAATAATGCAATATATTAATCAAGTCACTGTGTGCACTCTGATATGTTTGTTTGGAACAATGGCTAATATTATTAACTTAATTGTGTTTTACCGCCAAGGTTTGAACACAACAATTAATATTAGTTTTTTCGCTTTGGCTGTTTCTGATCTCTCGTGTTTGTTAATACAACTGTGGTATATTATAATCGTAGTGTATCAGTTCTCAGAGTTATCCGTAGTGGACTCGGAATTCCTACTTGCAACTGCAGGTTGGCCTCACGAGACGTTTACCAGAGTGACATGTTCAATCACTGTCTATGTTACACTAGAGAGATGTTTATGTATCGTTTTCCCATTGACAATTAAGAGAATAATCACGCTGAAGCGAACAACCATAATTATTATGTGCATATATATTGTGACTTTGTCATCGTGGATACCTCTCTACAGTTCATCTTACATCGACTGGACGTTCTTTCCAGAGAGAAACCAAACTCTCTTGGGTTTAGTTTTAATTGGTCACGAAAAAATATTTACAGCCATCTACTTCACAAACGCTTTCTTTGGAGTTCTCTCAGTATCCACAGTGGTCTTATCCACGATAGTCTTAATTTGCCAACTGAGAGCAAAATCTGGATGGCGTAAGTCAGTAAATGTCCAACAGAAGAATTCAGAATCCCTAACCAACAGGGACAGAACTACTGTTGTCATGGTGGTCGTGATTGCTATTATTTTAATTGTGTGCTACACACCATCTGTGATTTTGTGTGTAATAACGTTCTGTGATCGCGAATTTAGTGTTGGAGGGAAATATTCCAATATATATCAAGTGTTATGGTCGACTGCAAAAGTGTTGGAAAATGTAAATTCAAGTGTTAACATTGTCCTGTACTTGAAAATGAGCTCAAAATACAGAAGTACATTTAAAAGTATTATAAACAAATTGTGTTTGTAGATCAGGAAAAGGCTTTCGATAGAGTAGATAGATACAAATTATTGACCATCCTTGAAGACTATGGGATAGAAGGGCAACTGCTAGAAAACATCATAGCCATGTACCACCCAAGCCAAAGTGCAGTAAGAACACAAGAAGGTATATCAGATATGTTCACAGTCAATACAGGAGTGAGGCAGGGATGTGTGCTCTCTCCTCTGCTATTCAATATCTACATGGACAGAATTTCCAAAGAAGGAAGTCTCGACAGAAAAGATTCAGAAAATTTAGAACTCTTTACTCCAGATGAAACAACTGACCCACAAGGAATAAATGAACTTCTATTTGCAGACGATTAGTGACTGTTTTACAGCGATGAGGGCAGACTACAAAATCATATTATGTCAAAGACTTAGGAGAAAGCTCTAAGCTAAGGAGAGCTAAAATAGAGCTTAGGAAGAGGGCAAGTGACGTAACAGGATAGGAGACCAGACAGAAGAGACACCAACGCTATTAATAGATATAACGGGACACACTTGTGTCAACAAGGAGGGCAACCAGTGCAGATGAGCTGGGGTTACCCAAAAGACTGGGGAACCCAGTTCACGAGGTAGGACCAAGTAACTTTGGTCAACACAGCCCAGTGCCCAGCACGTAAACCAACGAACGCACGCTGAGCTAATTACCGTGGCTGAACACGCCACGCTCAGCGAGCTCGGACAGAGACCTGGACGGCGTAGGAATCAGACGTGTATCCGCTAGGGATACTTTGTTGTTGTTAAGGACAGTATAATAGTTATATAGTTTAGCTTAGCTTCAGTAGTTATAATATTAATATCATCTCCTCATTCCATCTTATCTTCATCACATCCTATGATGATTAATACCGGTGTGGTATTCCGCTCGTGGAGCTATTGTATGATCAGCTCCGAATAAAAATGTATCCTTTTGCAAATAATACGAGTTGTCACTTTTGTGTAGTGCAAAAGAAGGGAATCCTTGTATGCCTGTCGCAAGTAAGTTGCTGACATATTACTAATCTGCAGCAGTTCAAACTGCAGCAGATACAATATGAGTATAAACACAGCCAAAACCGAAGTAATGAAAGTTAGCAGATCGTCAGGCCCACTAAGTATACAGATAAATAACACGCATCTGAAACAAGTTAAAGAATTCAAATACCTTGGAAGTATGATCACAGAAGATGGCAGATTGGACAGAGAAATTGAAATCAGGTGTCAAAAAGCTAGTGCACTTACATATCAACTATCACCCTTACTGAAACATCCAAACATACCTATGTCCGCAAAACGACAGATAATAAACAGCATATTCACACCAACCCTATGCTACCAATCTCAAACCTGGACTTTATCCAAATTACACCTTCGCAAAATCAATACCTGCGAAATGAGATGCCTAAGGAGAGCTGCCAACTTAACAATCCGAGACCGAGTAAGAAATGCTACTATCAGACAGACTGTGGGATCAACACCTTGTGCCACATTTATTGAAAGACAGAAGATCAAGTGGTTTGGCCATGTCGTTAGAATGCATCATCAGCAACTACCATCACTGGCCTTACATCAAAGATCATCTGCGACGAGACCACGAGGACGTCCAAGAAGAAAATGGATTGACGACATCAGAGACATTGTACAACCACACGGAATGACACTATCCAGTGCCGTCCACCTGGCGCTGGAACGCAAATTATTCCTCCCCACGACGCTTGACGGCAGAAGTGGAAGATGATGATGATGATGATGATGATGATGATGATGATGATGATGATGATGATGATGATGATGATGATGATGATGATGATGATGATGATGATGATGATGATGATGATGATGATAAAGAAAGGGGCATTTTAAATTGTCTCCAATCAAAGAATCGATTGCAGCCCATTAGTTAAAGTTACAATCACAAAGGGTCCAAGAATGTTTTGATAGTTAAACTATACATGACAAATACAAGTCAGGCTAGCATATTACAGGCAACATGATGTTGTTACTTCCTACATGCTATTATACTGTAATGCATCTGTTGCTGTTGTTGTTGTTTATTGTTTGCTTGTCAGTTAAGAGTAACACAATACTTGCTTGTTGTTTGTTTGCTTATCCTTTACAGGACATTGCTGTCAACATCAGCATCTTTCAGCTGGTTGTTGATTTCTTGGCAAGATTACGCTCAGTAGTTTGCCACTGCTTTCTGAGCGGCCGGCTCACATACCCCGTAAGTTACCGACGCGATTCGAACCACTGCTGATTCACACCGATGTCACGTTACTTACGAGAGTATACGAGATTACGGAGAAAAGTCGCTAACCTCTAGACCAGGAAGCCGGCAACACAATACTAGTAGATGTATATTTATTTTCAGTTTTAAAATGCGTATATTAAGAGACACATATGTCTGTGCTACCGTATAACCGTAGACTGTTATACCTGCTCTCTGTCAACACCGAATGTCGGGCGGCGCTCACTAAAACCCAACACCCCACATTGTGCCTTATGGTTTCGGACGGGGGAGCGCAATCGGGAGGACACACGACTTACCCTTGTGCGAGGAAATGCAACCTAAAGACTAATTGCCTAAACCCTTGGTGGGAAACTGGTCTAGGATTGAAGCTCCGCATGGTGGACAGTTGAGCAATTGCTTTGCTGATCCAGCAGCCTCTACAGCTTGTCGTGTTCCAGTCGTATTGGTGTTACCTTTCCTCTGGAGTTAACTAGACAACCGAGAGGTATCATGCTGCAGGGGTACCACATGATTGTTAAATACAGCCCAGGATTTATGCTATGGAGAGGTATAACTCCATTTCACAAACTGTCGTCTGTCAAGACGGCCAAGTTCCAGTCACAAATGGACTTAACTGATGTCATGATACGTCAGATTTATACAACTAAGTTATTGCGAAGCTGGATAACTACCAGACTGTGTTTGAGTGTCATCAAAAAATAACAAGCTTTTCAAGTTACATCATCACTCGGCAGGTACTATGTAGACAATAGCTTTCATTACGTCCCGCCAAAAGGCTTCTCCATGGCTTGCCAGATTTCCTGCCATCTGCGTCCTCAACAGAAAATTGTCTGCAATGTCGATTTTCGTCCAGGTCGACCTCTGCCTCTTCTTCCAGAAACTATACCTTCCATTACCGTTCTTTCCAAGCCGCTGTAAAGTTTATTATGGCCAAAGTATTTTAGTTTCCAAGAGACGATTCCATTTATGATCCAGGCTTTTTCAATGTTCAGTTCTTCTGTATATTTGTTCATTCTAGTCCATGATATTCTAGGACTGATTATGTTAACCTTAAGTGTAAATGCTCCAGCTGTGAAAATGATGTCGCACAACAAACATTGCGTGCATGTATATATATACTTACTAACGCTGGTCTCCCTGATGGAGGAGTTAAGGACGTCATTTGTATTCTCGTATACTCTCGTACGAAACACAGCTGCGCGAGATTTGGCAGCGGATCGTGTCGCGTTGGTCACTTACGGGGTACGTGAGCCGGTCGTTCAGAAAGCAATGGCAAACTACTGAACGTAAAACTTGCCAAGACTTCAACAGTTGGTGAAAAAATGCTGGAGTTGACTGCAATGTCCGTAAATATGATATGTAAATACAAACAAACAATAAAAAAAACAGAATGAGGAGAATTGAAACATAAAACAAAAAATATGCGCTGATCTCTCAGAATCCCAGAAGTTGAAACATCATCGAATGATGACTGTGGTCAGCTTATATAATCAACAGTGTGAGGATATGCGATCGTGCTTTATTCTGCTATTATGCCGTAATTTAATAATATGCCTCTCCGCAAAAAGACGTGAATTGAGTGTCAGTTCAGTGGTTTATAGGTTGTTGTATTTTCTTGTGTTTCTTTGCCTATAAACGCTTGTTGCAGCAATGTGCTTTATTCTGTAATTATTCCGTAAAGCAGCTCTCTAGTTCCTGTTTTCATATTGTTTACATTTCCACACATTTACCAGTTTAATCAATTGTATTCACATTGGCGATCTGTAGCAGATTAGGCTGAGTACGGTGGTCGACGTAGTCAGGTCAGCCAGTTTTCCGGGATAAGGCGATGTAGTAGGGGCGCGTTTAAGAAGTTTATGGCAAGAATTTCAGCTAGGTTGTATGCTGTGTGTGGTAAACAAGTCTAGATTTGTTGCATGGAAGATAAGGTCGCACGAGGTAGACTAGAGCGTTACTCAAGTTTACCATGTCTGGTCCAAGAAGAGTACTTAGAGTTTAGAATATCAGACAAGAAAAGCGTGCTGCAGTGAACCTTCTAGTCTACTGAGAAAAGCATGGTAACGTTACTCATAGATAAAAGGGTATTTAAGAGTAACGCTAGTTTTATTCATGACAGCAGGTGAAATAATTTTATTTATTTATTGGGAATATTCTTCAACAAGTGAATAGGTACAATTATCTCGGAGCAGTAATAACATCTGATGGGAGATGCCTTGAAGAGATTAGAACAAGAATCGCCATGTCTAAGGTAGCCTTTAGCAAGATGAAAAACATACTGACCAATAAAAAGATGTCAATTGAAACGAGAAAAAGGGTGTTGAGGTGCTACATAGAACCTGTACTTTTATATGGATGTGAAGCTTGGACAATGAGCAGTCAAGCTGAAAAACATCTGATGGCTGTAGAAATGTGGTTTCTGAGGAAAATGCAAAGAATACCATGGACAGCCAGAAAGACCAATGAACAGGTCCTTCAAGAAACAAACGAAGATCGTAAACTGATTAGTGACATTAGACGCAGACAGTCAAAATTTGTTGGACATGTTATCAGAAGAAATGAATTGGAGAACTTGGTGACAACTGGTAAGATCGAAGGGAACAGACCAAGAGGAAGACCTAGAAGCAAATACCTGGATGGCTTGGCCTCGTTGCATGGTCGAGACAGAAACACAGAGCTGATCCATGACTCGGGTGATCGAGTAAGATGGCAAAACATGACCGCCCACGCTTACCGGCATGGCACATGATGGATGGATGGATGTTTTCGTAAATACGATGTCATTATTGACATTAACATCAATCAATGGGCCAACGGAATCCTGGCTCATCGGGGGGGTGGGGGGGGGGGGGGGGGACTCCCCTATGTCGGATTTTTCTGTACTAAACCTGCGACTAGCCTAGCAAGCCGGCGGGAAATTTTTCATACTGCTCATTGAAAAAAGGAAGAAGCATAATCCGACTGACCCAAATGGAAACAGACTCAGCAATGTTAAAAGACTACGAGAGAGATAACAACATTCAAAAACTAGGCACACTGAACATCTGCGGTTTTAACATTAAAGAAGAAGAACTCATAGAATAATGTATAAGAGGAATATTCGACAGATGGGCATAGCGGACACCAGTATTAAAGGGAAAGGATCCAAAGAGATCCACCAACAGTTATAGGCTTGTCTCCGGAGGTGTGAACAAAAGAACAGACGGCCGCCCCCCCCCCCCCCCCCCCCCCCCCCCACTTGGAGAGCCAGAGCGCCCGTTGTGGCCCATGACAGTGGCATAGAGGGTCTTTAGGGGGTTCTTTCTGGTGCTGAACATTTTCTCTATATTTCTACTAATTATCAATCGTCCATCACATTTTGAAATCTTTTGTTAGATGTAATGATTTTTTTTTTTTTGATAATGGCTGGGCGTGGCTATTGACGTAGAAAGGGTGGGGGTCTTGGTGGATATTTGAAAAAGTGACCGCTGATGTTTAAAACGTGGGTGTGATTTAGTGTCATAAGTATTGTATCCTCATCATACACGAATGTAGTGGTACAGGGTAGGTTTACGGGTTAGATTTACATGTTAAGGCTACGGCTGCGTGAGGATAGGTCTAGTGGTTGGGGTGATATAGGTGATAGGTCCAGTGGTTGGGTACTTGTGCAAAGGAACTTCACATGAAAACCGTAAAAACATAAAGACTGCTCTATAAAAATAAAGAAACAAGTGGGAAATTGCTGAGGTTTATATTAGCTTTCTTTCTCACAGGCGCCAGTGGTCATAACAGAGTGATACGGTGAACTTCAAATGTTCTGAAAAGTAAGATGGGCGGTGCAATTAATGTTAATCATGTTACTCTGTAAAAGAATAATCGGGTGTGTTTCTCGGGGGGGGGGGGGGGGGGGGGGGGGGGGTACGAGTCGTGTTTAGCGTGTGCTATAAATCTACCCACTCGTCGCTACCTAAGGAATTGTAGGTATGATTACCCAAACCATCACCATCATACTGTTTGCCTGCGTAGATATTTGAAGTCTATTGGTCTTAGGTTTACATAATTATCATTAGGCTATCTGTCTAAGTAATAGAAGGTCAAACGACATTGACATTGCATTATAAATATCTCACCCAAACTTTTAAAAGATGTCGACCGAAATAAGAAAATGTGTTACTCAAAGTAGGAAAAATGAACACCAAAGAAATATTTTAGCCCAGTAGGCGAACAGATTGGTCAAAATAATGAAATGTTGACCAAGTTAAGAAATAACTCGACCACATTAACTCGTCCACACTTATACAAATTATGAAAATTTGTCGACCAAGGTAAGAAAATATATTATCCAAACTGAAAAGAAAGATAATAATCAAAGTGAGAAAAATACCAACCAAACAAAGAAATGTTTAAGGTAAAGTAAGAAAAAAAGTTGGCCAAAGTAATAAATACATAATATCAGTAAAAATTAAATTTTACATGAACCATTAAAATTGGAAACAATAAAGAGAAATTTGATTATGTGGTTGTTTCGGGATTTGAAATTTAAATATTGAGCACAACCCACTACTGGCAACCCCGATCGCATTCTGGTATGAACCTAAGGCCTATCCAATTCAATATGGAAGCACTATACTCGAGTTTCGCCCTCGTTTGAGCTCGTCAGTAGTGCATATCCCTGACCGGATCCGGAAACAGTCCCGCATCACGTGTGTGAAGCGGGTGTGTAACCACGCGGCACACACTGGACACACCAAATTATCACAACAGAACATCACAACACTACCCATCGTAGGCTATGCTCAAGATTGCCCAATCGCCGCGACCGACGTCCGTCAATAGCCTACGATGGGTAGTGTTGTGATGTTCTGTTGTGATAATTTGGTGTGTCCAGTGTGTGCCGCGTGGTTACACACCCGCTTCACACGCGTGATCCGGGACTGTTTCCGGATCCGGTCAGGGATATGCACTACTGACGAGCTCAAACGAGGGTGAAACTCGAGTATAGTGCTTCCATATTGACGTGGATAGGCCTTAGGTTCATACCAGAATGCGATCGGCATTGCCAGTAGTGGGTTGTGCTCAATATTTAAAGAGAAATTTAATTTTTAAATTTTCTTGTCGAATTTAATTTTTAAATTTTAATTTAAGTGACCATACTGGTCGATAATCACATTCCTTGTCTAAAACAAGCGTCAAGTGGGGTCGGTAACAATCGATTTATCTGCAGTAGGTTGGGCAATTTGACAAACAGATGAGATGAGTCCCTCACTTTATACAAGTATTATGTTACTACCCCGTTTTAACACTTTGCACCAAGTTTCACACAAGTGGATCAGCGGTTTGACTGCTAGACATCTTTTGATGAATGTTAGCTATCAGTATAATAATTACACAAGCAACGATCGACTTGAAACAAGTTCAGAGCGGGATGGTGAATATGGCGTTGACTATTAATAGTTCCTACAATTCCACAAAGGCAAATAACTCGACGTTGTCTAATTTAATAGGTCAAATAGCCAAACAAGAAGATGTGCTGTTCACGAGAATAGAAGGCAGTATCAAGCCCGAATATGTTTTTCAAGTCTTTGTTTTAGTCAGTGATGAACTCTTTGGCTATAACGTCGTCACCTATGGGAGTATAATTATGCTGTTTACCTTTAGCATGCGTCTGGGTAAGCATCTGGTTGATAATTCTTACAACGCCGATGTGAATGTCCAAGACCTAGAAGAGCACTTCGCTAAATTTGTAGGCGAATATATGGCTGATAAACATAGTCCTTGGAGACTTCAACAACAAGGTGGTTGGCGGAATTTCTACACTTTGACTGCAAACACAGAAATTGATTAAAAAACAGACTTAAAGCCCAGTATTTCGATACTCTTGTGAGTGTGAGAGCGCTTGAGTGTGGATACATAATACCTAGAGTAAACAATCACGGGTAAGCTGTGCTAGGGATTCGACCAATTTAAATAGCAAGTGGCCAATTTGCGACAGTCAGTAGGGAATTTGTGAAGTTACTTGGTCCAGTTGATAGGACGCTTCGATAAGTTGTGAGAGCAAATGGGGTAGTTGTTAGAGCAATTGGACAAGTTATTAGCGTAATTTTCTTACTTTGCAATACATTTTTGTTTCTCATTTTGGTTAATATTTTTTCTTCCTTTGGCTAACGTATTTATTACTTTAGCCAACTTTTTTCTTACTTTAACTTACACATTTCTTTGTTTGGTTGGTATTTTTCTCACTTTCATTAATATTTTTTTTTTTTCAATTTGGGTAATATATTTTCTTACTTTGGTCAACAATTATTCCTAAATTGTATAAGTTTGGACGAGTTAATTATAAGTGTAGTCGAGTTATTTCTTAACTTGGTCAACATTTCATTATTTTGACCAATCTGTTCCCCTACTGGGTTAAAATATTTCTTTGGTGTACATTTTTCCTACTTTGTGTAACACATTTTCTTATTTCGGTCGACATCTTTAAAAGTTTGAGTGAGATATTTATAAATTTGGACAACCTTTTAGTTGATTTGGCTAATATTCTTTCCTACTTTTTAAAAGTTTGAGTGAATATTTCTTAATTCGGCCAACATTTTCCTCCCTGTTTTATTTGTTTGGTTGAGATCTTTCTGTATTTGACCAATATTTTGCCCATTTGGGTAACAAATTTTCCTACTTTTCATAAGGTTGGATTATATATTTATAAGGTTGGTCAGCCTTTTTGTTGATTTGGCTAACATGTTTCATACTTTTTATAAGTTTGGGCGAGCCATTTATAAGTTTGACCCATATTATTCACATTTGGCTAACAAATTTTCCTACATTTTATGAGTTTGGGCGGGAAATTTCTTTACTTGGTCAATAGTTTTCACCTTTGGCTAATAAAGTTTCCTACTTTTTGTCAATTTGGATCCGCTATTTCTTTACTTGGCCAATATTTTTTTTCTACATTTGGTTAACAGATTGTCCTACTTTTTATAAGTTTGGTGGAGATATTTCTGTATTTGGACGACATTTTCTCCATTTGGCTAACACATTTTCCTACTTTTCATAAGTTTGGCTGAGATATTTCTCTCTTTGGTCGATTTTTTTTTCACATTTGGTTAACAAAGTTTGGTACTTTTCATAAGTTTGGCGGAGATTTTTATCAGTTTGGTCGACATATTTCTGTATTTACCCAACGCTTTTATACTTTGAATCACGTATGTACCTATTTCGGTCGACATGTTTCTTAATTTGACCAATATTTTCCCCATTTTGCTAACACATTTTCCCACTTTTTATAAGTTTGGACGCGATATTTATAAGTTTGAGCGATGTTTTTCCTATTTGGTTAATATGATTTCCTATTTGCCCAATTTTTTTTACATTTGACTTACAATTTTCCTTCTTTTTGTAAGTTTGGTCGAGATTTTCCTATTTTGACTACCATTTTTAATTAGTTTGGTTACTATTTTTCCTATTGTTATTATAATGTTGGTCGAGATATTTATGTATTTGGCCACCACTTTAATTAGTTTGACTAGCCTTTTTCCCTACTTTTTATAAGGTTGGTTGAGATATTTCTGTATTTGGCCACCATTTTTATTAGTTTGACTAGCCTTTTTCCCTACTTTTTATAAGTTTTATTGAGATATTTATGCATCTAACCAATATTTTTTCCTATTTGGCTAACATGTTTGTCCTAGTCTTTATAATTTTGAGTGAAATAGTTATAAGTTTGTCCATCGTTCTGCCTATTGTATTACTTCGGTCGGCATATTTCTTGATCTTACTAGTATATTTTCTTATTTGTTAAAAGTTCGGATGAGATATTTTTGTTTTCGACCACCATTTGTATTAGTTTGACTAGAATGTTTTCCTATTTTTTATAAGCTTGTTTGAAATATTTTCCTTAATTGACCCATAGTTTTCATCTTTGGCTAACACATTTTCCTATTTGGTCGATATATTTATAAGTTTGGTTGAGATATTTCTTGACTTGACTATCAACATGTAACACCCGCTCATCACATGACACTCATATGCACCATCAACACTAAAAACCAACAAGGAAACGCACTTATGATACATATAACTGTTTATTTTACAGTATTTCCAGTAAATGTTACAAAAATAAAAATAAAATAGATGGTGCACTATGGGATGTTATACATAGTATGCTCATATACACACCATATACAATGGTGTCGAACCTTGGTCATAAAACGGTGGTTATTTATTAAATGAGACAGAAGTCTGGGATATGATAGATAAAAACTTATAGCTGGAAACGTCTCTGTAGTGTATTTGGTATTTGGATGTTGTTGCATAGCGTATGTAAGAATGTCGTGTTCGTGTACTGTTTTGATAAAATGGTCAAAGTTTTGTCTATTTCTGATTAGTTGTGGAATTTCTAAAACCGAAGAGTTATTGGAAAATTCATGAAAAAAGCGAAGAGCTTGTGTTTCGATGTGCCTAAGGACTACATGGTAACTAAAGTTGATTTTTAAAATGCTTTTTTGAGTGTTAAAGATCTTGTACAAGGTCTCTGTCCAGTCTTTAAGGTGTTGTGTATGTGGACTAATAAAAAATGTATAGACAGACATATATCTGTTGGTCTTGTGATGTGTTTTGATACTACTCCAGTTGTCATTGTATACTTGTCTGACATCATCTGGCAGCGTGTGTAGAGAACCCGCTTCATCCCTGGGTTTTGTGTCGCTGACTGGTTCGGCGTTTTCATTTTGTTTAGTGTTCTTCTTCTTCCTGCTTGTCACATCACTATTAGTAGCCGCTAGTCTCTTACGCAATGTTGCTGAAAAAGGTGTTGACGTCTCTGTTGGTAATACACTGGATGCTGATCCTGGTGTTGTGTGTTCTTTTGTAAAGTGACGTTGTAGATTGTCTTTCCTGTTAAAATGATGACAGGTTTGACACGAATACACTTGCTCCTTGGTACTGTGGCTAGTCCGAATATGGCGAAGCAGACTGTGATTTTTCAGTGAAGCCTTTCCCACACGTTGCACATAAGTGGCTCTCAGATGCTTGCCTAGTAGACATCTTTTTTTAGGCACGTTCGCTAGCGAGTTGATATTGAGATAATCAACACTCGACTTGAAACCTATTCACACTGAGCCTCTGAATATGGCGTTGAAAATAATTAGTTTATATCTTGCACTAATGGTAGATAACTCGACGTTGACTAGTTTAGGACGCCAAATATCCAAACAACAAGATGTAATGTTCACTATTTTAATATGCGGTAACAAACCCGAACAAGTGATGAAATCTTTGCAGATGCCGTTGTAATCTATGACAGAATAATGATGTTGCTTACACTTGGGGTGCGTCTGAGTAAGAAGCTCGTTGATAATTCTTTCAAGGCAGCTGTGAATATCCAAAAGCTGGGAGACAGCTTTACTAAATCGGTATGTCCGTATATGGTTGATGGTCCATGGATACTGAGACAAACAGGTGCCTGGCAATCTTTCAACACTTGAAGGAAACTAACAGCTGAATAACCACACAACTGTAGACTCGATCGTTCGTCGTTCTTGTGTAAAGCACAAAGTGAGTGAGAGGTGGTGATTTGGTTATATATTACATAAAGTAAGCCCCGCCCACAGTATAGTTGCCAGCCAATTAGTGCTTGTCTAACATAAAATAAGGATCAATTCTAAGACCAACACCCTGATTGGTTGTAAGCCACAAATCGGTTTGTTTGCTTCACAAGTCAGTCTGCCGCCGGAAGCCTCAAGCAGATTCATCTCAAAAGATGGAGGCCTGCACATAGTTTGGCCGCGATAAAGAACACCTAGCGGTCATGATGTTTAAGTGTTATGACATTACACCACCGTCAGGTTCGGTCTGCTTCCAACCCGACACCCACGACAACATGGAGGGCCATCTTTACTTTTTTTTTTCTTTTCTTTTTTTTCTTCAAGGATTTCCTTTAACGATCTGCTACTGTATAATAATAGTAGTTCAGAAACATTTACCTACCCACATCGTCACTCACCCACTCCTAAAAAACGAATATCACTACGCCGCCATCTTTACTTTTTTAAGATTTTCCTTTATACTGTGTGATGATAGTGGATAAACCACTACAGGTCTCTACAGATCACTAATGACTGCAATAGAAAAACTGGCGCTATGAGCATTACAGAGTAAATTACAGGTCAGGTATCCTCTCCGTCCTCGATCGATTCAATCGAGCTCTCCTTTGTTAACATATAATGGTGATATAATTAATAGTACCAATTGTCGCCAGAACAACTAATTTACAATACACACTATTTTTGCTACCATACACCCGTGAACAATATTGATATTTTGGTCACAGATATTGTAAACCAACTTTAATAAAGATATGAAACACGTGTCACCAATATTACTTTAACAGATTCCCACACAGCGGGATTCGCTTCTCTGGCGCCTTTGCTGGGTATAGTTATCAACCAGGCGCGTGCTTCGAATCTCAAACGATGCCTACGGCACCACCTAGCTCCGTTACACACTTGACCACTGACACACTACACCACCACACGGTAGGATTCGAACCTGTCAACCGCAGTGACAGCAACTAGACACCCCAGTTACACATTGGTGATATCCCCTACACCCCTCTATGACTAACTACTTCTCACCTCTAAACCCTTACCACCCCTTAGTAGACATTTAAAAAGTCCCCGTCTAGGGTGGACACCTTTTATCCATCAGCAGCGTGATTCGAACCACCAATGATACCAAATAGCTCCGTTACACACTTGACCACTGCAACTAGACACCCCTGTTATACACAGATGATTTCCATATGACCAAATTGACACCCCCTCGACCCCACCTAGCACCGTTACATACTCAACCACTGCCACACAACCCAACCACACAGTAGGATCTACCCTGTCGCATGGTAGGAAACCCACTAGACACCCAAGTTACACATTGGTGATATTCCACTATGACCAACTACGCACCCCCGCCATCTTTCACCACTTACCAACCCACCCCACACATTGTTCTTTGCGGTTATTTTTTTATTACTACCCCACCCGTGATTAAAAACAACAGATGGCGGCAGCGACCTCCCTCGACCCCGACACTAATATACACCTGCCGGCAATATCGACTTTTTGTTCACAGATGTTCGCCGATCTTACCAAAGATACAAATGCAGCACCCCGTAACAGCCTGAGCACACCAATCTATTATGCATAAATTATGCTCCCCCACTCACCCTTCTTTGAGCTTACTAAAAACGACCGCACCTCCCCGCACATCCCTCTATAATCTTTGTAAATGAGGTATTTTATGTCTCATTGGGGGTGCCATTACGCCCTTCCTTACTACTACCCCGTCCACAGTATAGTTGCCAGCCAATTAGTGCTTGTCTAACATAAAATGTGGATCAATTCTAAGACCAACACCCTGATTGGTTGTAAGCCACAAATCGGTGTGTTTGCTTCACAAGTCAGTCTGCCGCCGGAAGCCTCATGCAGATTCATCTCAAAAGATGGAGACCTGCACATAGCCTTGCCAAGATATAGAACAACTATCGGCCATGATGTTTAAGTGTTATGACATTACACCACCATCAGGTTCGATCTGCTTCCAACCCGACATCTACGACGACATGGAGGGCTATCTTTACTTTTTTCTTTTCTTTTTTCTTCAAGGATTTCCTTTAACGATCTGCAACTGTATGATGATAGTGGTTCGGAAACATTTATCTACCCACACCTCCACTCACTCACCCCTTAACAACGAATATCACTATGCCGCCATCTTTACTTATTTAAGATTTTCCTTTATACTATGTGATGATAGTGCATAAACCACTACAGGTTTCTACAGATGGCTAATAACTGCAATAGGAAAGCTGGCGCTATGAGCAATACAGCGTAAATTCTTCCTCATAATTGTCCTCACTGCCTTGACTTTGAGATTTTCTAAGTTTAAGTTCACGTTCACACACACACACACACACACACACACACACACACACACACACACACACACACACACACACACACACACACACACACACACACACACACACACACACACATTTTCATTGAGATGAAACTCAATGGTCAGGTATCCTCTCCCGCCGCGATCGATTCAATCTAGCTCTCCTTTGTTAACATATAATGGTGATATAATTAATAGTACCAATTGTCGCCAGTACAACTAATTTACAATACACACTATTTTTGCAACCATACACCTGCGGACAATATTGATATTTTGGTCACAGATGTTGTAAACCAACCTTAACAAAGATACGAAGCACGTGACACCAATATTACTTTAACAGATTCCCCACACAACGGAATTCGCTTCTCTGGCGCCTATGTTGGGTATAGTTATCAACCAGGTGCGTGCTTCGAATCTCAAACGATGCCTACAGAACCACCTAGCTCCGTTACACACTTGACCACTGCCATACTACCCCACCACACGGTAGGATTCGAACCTGTCAAGCGCATTGACAGCAACTAGACACCCCAGTTGACCTTGTCGCATGGTAGGGAACCACTAGACATCCCAGTTACACATTGGTGATATCCCACTATGACCAACTACGCACCTTCGCCATCTTTCACCACTTACCAACTCACCCTACACATTGTTCTTTGCGGTTATTATTTCAATCCGACCCCACCCGTGATTAAAAACAACAGATGACACCAGCGACCTCCCTCGACACCGACACTAATATACACCTGCCGGCAATATCGACTTTTTGGTCACAGATGTTAGCTGATCTTACCAAAGATACGAATGCAACACCCCGTAACAGCCTGCGCACACCAATCGATTATGCATAAATTATGTTCCCCCACTCCCCCTTCTTTGAACTTACTAAAAACGACCGCACTTCCCCGCACCTCCCGCACCTCCCTCTATAATCTTTGTAAATGAGGTATTTTATGTCTCATTGGGGGTGCCATTACATCCTTCCTTAATACTACCCCGCCCACAGTATAGTTGCCAGCCAATTAGTGCTTGTCTAACATAAAATGTAGACATCCCTGTTATACACAGATTTCCCTTTGACTAAATAGACACCCCCCTCGACCACAAATATCACCGTTATATACTCGACCACTGCCACACAACCCCACCACACAGTAGGATCGACCCTGTCGCATGGTAGGGAACCCACTAGGCACCGCAGTTACATATTGGTGATATCCCACTATGACCAACTACGCACCTTCGCCATCTTTCACCACTTACCAACTCACCCAACAGCTACGGTTATTATTTTATTCCGACCCCACCCGTGATTAAAAACAAAAGATGGCGCTAGCGACCTCCCTCGACCCCGACACTAATATACACCTGCCGGCAATATCGACTTTTTGGTCACAGATGTTCGACGATCTTACCAAAGATACGAATGCAACACCCCGTAACAGCCTGCGCACACCAATCGATTATGCATAAATTATGTTCCCCCACTCCCCCTTCTTTGAGCTTACTAAAAACGACCGCACCTCCCTCTACAATCTTTGTAAATGAGGTATTTTATGTCTCATTGGGGGTGTCATTACATCCTTCCTTAATACTGTCATATTTTCAGTGGTTGTGTCATTTTCAGTGGATGCCGATTTCTCTGTGTCTGTGTGTGTGTCTGTGTGTGTGTGTCTGTGTGTGTGTCTCTGTGTGTGTGTCTGTGTGTGTGTGTCTGTGTCTGTGTGTGTCTGTCTGTGTATGTGTGTGTCTGTGTGTGTGTCTGTGTGTGTGTGTCTGTCTGTGTGTGTGTGTGTGTGTGTGTGTGTGTGTGTGTGTGTGTGTGTGTGTGTGTGTGTGTGTGAACGTGTACTTAAACTTAGAAAATCTCAAAGTCGAGGCAGTGAGGACAATTATGAGGAAGAACTAAATGAAATGTTTTGAAAACTACATACAGAAAGGAAAACAGTGGAAGAAGAATGGGAGATGCTCAAATACAGCAGTTTAAATACTACAGAGCTGACATGTGTAACCACACAAACAAACAAACGAAAAACATTGATAAAGAAAATAATACGATGGTAGCACGCATTGGAAAAGAAAGCTGTATAAGGCTAAATGGAAAAGTATACTAAGTGGGTGATAGTGATTACACAGAACATAGAATAGCAAGAAGACACGCGAATGGAATAATAATAAAGAGAGAAGAACATTAAGAATGGGAGGAATATGGGGAAACACTAACTAAAAACTACAAGAAGGCAACTAGAAACTTCTACAAAAAGATCGGTGTAATGAGAACCAGAGCAGACCCCTTTGACACAACTGAAAGAATTAACAGCGACAAAATGAGAAACAATAAGTGAACAAAATCAAATCCTAAAAAGATTGTGGCAGTTCTTCGAGCATCTTTTCAACGTTCCATCAGGAAACCGAAACAGATGCCATGGAAGAACTAGAACCGACATACTGAAATAAGAAATTAGAGAAGCTATCAGATTAGCCCCACTTAATAAATAACATGGACAAGACGAAATTCCAAATGAGCTAATTAAAATAGAAAGAGAAGTAGGAACCGCGTGGCTACATAGTCTGTTTAACCATGCTTGGTTAAAACAACAAACGCAAACAGACTGGTGAAGCGCTATAATTATCCGAATTTGGAAAACACAAAAGTAGTAAAGGAGACTGCACACAATATAGAGGCATTTCTCTTTTCAGTCATACTGGAAAAAGAATTTTTTTTTAAATTCGTGAGAAACGATTACGACCTACAATAGAAGTCCAGTTAAGCGAAACACAACATGGATTTAGGAAAAGCAAAGATGGAAGGATGCCATCGTTGCTCTTAGACAATCTCATCTCATCTCATCATGTTCCTCTTGTACCTTGCGGTGTCGAGGTGAAGTATAAACAGCGTGAAAGTGTCCGCTTATGGGCTTCATATATCGATATTCCCATGGACTCTGTTACTCCCTGCGTCCATCGTTTGCGTGGTCGGCCTCTTCCTCTGCTTCCCTCTGGTTTGTACATCGTTGCTCTTAGAAAATTTATATGAAAATCCATTCAATTTATTGAAACACTCTACTTAGCATTTTTTCTAATGTTGTATATCCCTTACAGGACGTTGCAGTCAACACCAGCATTTTTCAGATGCTGTTGATGTACTAGGCAAGTTTTACGTTCAGTAGTTTGCCATTGCTTTCTGAACGGCTGGCTCACATACCCCCGTAGGTTCCCAGCGCGGCACGATCTGCTGCCGAATGTCGCTTCGGTGTTTTCCCCCACGTGGATATGAGGGATTACGACCAACGTCGTTAACCCCTTGACGACCAAGAAAAGACTGATAGATTAGATAAAAACGAGTTGTGGGAATTCCTTAAACGAGATCTAGCAAACTTATGTAGAAGCTTAGACAACAACAATGAATGCATAGTGAGAATAAACGGAGGGCACTCAGAATTCCTCACCATAAGATCCGGAATACGACAACGTGTGTCTTTCTCCCCATCCCTCTTGTTTATATTCTTTATAGATATTATGTGTAAAGAAATCATTTATAGATAGTATGTGTAAAGAAATCATCCAAACAAAGTCCTAACAACACCGCATGATGAAAAGAACACAGTAGAAGAACCAAAGGCAAATTACAACATTAAAGAACTCAGATTTGCGGACAATATAGCACAGATAGCAAACTCAGAAGCAGAATTACAAGTCTCCATAAAAATGCAAAACGAAATGTGTAAGGTACATAACATGAAAATTTGCATCAGTAACACGAAGATATTGACTGTAACCAAAGAAGAAAGAGCAACAAAGATTCATCTAACAGAACAATTCCTGAAACAAGTAAAGATCTTGAAATACTTAGGAAGAATAATATCATCAAACGGAGACGAGATCAAAAATAGATGCAATAAGACAAACCAACTCATTAGACAAATGACATCAATACTAAAGAACAAACACGTATCAATAGATACTAAGAAAGCACTCTACAAATGGCCAATGGCTAGTAAATGAGAGTTTGGTATATGACACCACGACATCAAGTCTGAGAATGGAGGTGGAAGAGGTAATTGCAGTTTTCCATGGTTTAAAAAACAAATTATATACGCATGTTGTGATTGTGACTGATTCACAAAGCACCCTGACAAGGGTGAAGAATTGCATGCTTCGTGCTGAATGGTATACATCAATTCACGTGTCACGGGGTGTGAGCATTCGCTGGATATTTTCTCCAGGACACTCTGTTGTGGTTGGCAATGAACAGGCAGACAGAATGGCTGGTGCTGCATCTTTAAAGGGTGGTGTGATGCATGATACGGCAGATATGGTGGTGAAACTCTGGGAGCATATGAATAATGCAGAAGAACAGTTAAACTATCATGGTCTAGAGAGAATGCAGCAGAAAGATGTGGTCAGCGGATCTCTTAGACAGCCGTCACACAGAGGTAAAGCAAGACGGACATATATTCAGATTGCAACGGGCACCATTAGTGATGGAACTCTACGGTGGCTGTTGAAGATGATGACTGCGCGCTTATGGGAATGCCCCGAATGCAATGATGTCGGTTCTTGACACAACTCAACTCAGCTCTATAAAACAATCTTCCTACCAGCTCTGCGCTAGCAATACCAAAACTGGACAATAACAGAAACAGAGAAAAGAAAAATTACAACAGAAATGAGACTCCTGAGATGAATACTTAATGTGTCAAGAAGAGAGAAAATCAGAAAAGAAGACACCAGGACTAAAGTTGGGGTTATGGCAGCGATAGATTTCAACAGAAAACAGAAAGTTAAATGGTTTGGCCATAAAAATAGATTATCAACTAACAGTATACCACAACAAGAAATGATGTACAGACCAGCAAGAAGCAGAAGAGGAGGCCAGCCACGTAAACAATGGACTGAATAAATAGCAGAGTTCATGGGTATCTGGATACATGAAAGCCATAAACGGGCACTCCCGCTGTGTGAGTTTGTTGCCTCGACACCGCCAAGTACTAGAGGAGCAACTTGAGATGAGATAATGGGATGAATCGTTATATTGACACTTCAGAAACAACAAACAAAATGCCACACAAACATTGAAATAAACGAACTATCGAGCAGACGGCAATTTTGATACTAGAAAGATAATAATAATTGTTTATGAATATATTATTATTTTCTGGATCTTTGACCCGCATAACCTCATGTGTTCTGTGACAATCTTTAACATTATCTCACGATTTCGCGCTATTATCTGATTGATTTTTAATACGTATATGTCAAAGGCACACGAAATTTCCTAAACAATATATGATTACATTGGTTTATACACATTTTGGTATCTTACATTGTATAGCTGTTCTTGTGTAATTTTGTGTTGCTGATTCCAAAAATGTAATCAGATTTTTTTTTCTGTCAGCTCTAGTTTTTTTTTTTTTTTTTTAGATAACTAAGAATGACGTTGTTAGTAGGAATTGTTATGTACAAGCCTACAGTTATCTTCAGTGCCATCAGTGGCATTTTGACAGTCATTTGCATTTAAATATAATTCTCGAACATTTATTACCTTCATATAAAACACACACAAAATGTATTAAAGCTTTATCACTAGCATGTTTAATCTATATTCGACACACAAAAAGCTTCTTTTCGAGGACTTCCTGGAAAGTTATATGTCCGGACAGTCACGCTTAAGGGTCTAACAATAATCTGATATCATGTGGGCATCCCAATGTCCCTGGTTTCTCTATTCCATTGTTTTTATATCTTCGTTAAATCTTTCACCTTGCTACACATTAAACTCGCCAAGATTCTCAGGAAAGAAATGTAAATGGTTATGGCGGTAGTGCTCATGTAGCTAGTTAGTTAGTTAGTTAGTCGACAGATCATCCTCATTGCACATCGAACCATTCAATCCATAAGTGCTCGGATCCCCTCCTCAGCAAATCCCGCAGCGTTTAGCGGCTCACAACACCATCATGTTGCATCCAAGCTTACAAAAACTCAACAGCATGTAACTAATTTACAATAGTCTGCTTTAAAGCTACCCAGAAAGTTTTGCACAACTAAAACAAATAATGACTAGTCTGTGGACTCTGTTTTGTTCATCGAATCAATAAAATTAGGATCGTTTAACTTTCTCATTAGAGGTCCGTCAAAAATTCCAGCTTTAAGTTTGTCTATGCTCAATTCTGGAAACTTTCTGCAAAATTTATTAAAACAGGTACCATCATTGTTCAATGCCTTAACAAATTGCTTCATCACGCCAAGCTTTATATGTAATGGTGGCAGTAGAACTCTTTTTCGATCAACGAGAGGCTTGTTGACAATATTGTTTTCTCCAACTGTAAAGTCATCCCTCCACGACCAGTTTCTTTGTCTAGTGCGTACTTTTTGCCATGCTATCCCACAAACATATGAAGCATGGATATTTGGCGAATCCCCTTTGCTGGCCAAGCAAGAAGTTCATCATTTTATGATGTACACTAACCATCCAGTAATGTTCTAAATATTTAAATTTTTTCCATAACTGTGCTTCTTTTAGCATACTACTCATTCATTGTAGTAGATTGAGCAATTGGAATTGAGCCATATTTATTACCATTGTGTAAGACAAGCAGTTTCATTCTGTAAAGGATTAGACAGCTACAGTTTATTTTTTCCAGAGCCTTATAAAGAAAATACAGTATATACTATTGATTAAATACACAAATGCCTTATCTCAAAAATCAGTGCTGCTACGGACAGATGAATGTGATGTTTGGATTTAGCAGGCCTCATTTATGCAAAATCCGGTGTAAAAGGGTTGACACCAATAAAAAAAAATGTTTGTAGGGCTGTGTTATTGATCAGCACACTATAGATAACTGTTCGCTGTGTTTTACAGTATGGTTAACAACAGTACATAACATAAATAAAGGCAACATAAAATACATAATAAAGACATCATGCATATTATCATCATCATTATCATCATCACCTGTCATGCCAGCTGGTGTAGGCGTTCATGTCTCTCCACAGATCTCGGTCTTTGGTGTTTTGGATTAACTCTGCTGCTGATATTCCACCGTGCCACCGTCTCAATCCGTCCAGCATCACTTATCTTGATAGGCCTCTGCTTCTCTTCCCCTCGATCTTTCCAGTCGTCACGATGTTCTCCCATGCCACTCTTCTCATCACATGACCAAAGAAAGCTGTTTGTCTCGTTCTTATTGTTGTTTGTAATGTTCTAGTTTCATTATCCTCTTTCAGGCAATCGTCGTTAGTTACTCTGGCAGTTAAAACAAATCGCAACATCCATCTCAGTAATCACACCTATGTTGCTTCCAAGTTCTTCCTAATTTGTTCATTTACATTCAAAGATTCACTGCCATACTGCAAAACAGGTTCTATACAGCACTCCACCACTCTCTTTCTTACATTCAATTATAGTGACTTATTGCATAAGATACTTTGCATTTTCTGAAAAGCAGCTTTCGCTGGCCCTATTTTGCTCCTAATCTCTGTTGTGCACCTTCCGACTGATGTTATGCTTGCCCCTAGGTATTTAAAATTGTCCACTTGGTGAAGAATTTTCCCTTCTAATTCTATTTCACATTTTGGTGTCACATTTTTCTTTGATAAACATGTATCAATAGTTACTAAGAAAGTACTCTACAACACAATCTTCCTACCAACTCTATACTACCAGTACCAAACCTGGACAATGACAGAAAAAGAGACAAGAAAAATCACAACAGAAATGAGATTCCTGAGAAGAATATTCAGTGTATCAAGAAGAGAGAACATCAGAAAAGAAAAAAAAATAGGACTAAAGTGGGAGTTACAGCAGCGCTAGATTTTATTAAAAGTATTTGTTGGGAAAGTATTTGCCAGAATAGTTCTGCGCAGACTTCAAGTCCTGGGAGATCAAGTCTATCCCGAATCACAGTGCGGCTTCCAACAGAACCGGTCTACCAGTGATATGATATTCTCATTGCGACAAATGCAAGAAAAATGTCGTGAATCAACCACTGTTTATTGCCTTCATCGACCTCACAAGGCATTTGATTTGGTAAGTCGTAAGGGTCTATTCAAGGCATTAAGGAAGATTGGCTGCCCACCAACTCTTCTGTCCATTGTGGAATCGTTCCACACAGTCATGAAGGGTATAATCAAGTTTTATGGTGCACCTTCAGAAGAGTTTGAAATCAAAAGTGGAGTTAAGCAAGGTTGTGTACTAACTCCCACCCTCTTTTGGAATATACTTTTCACTTCTACTGAAATATGCCTTTCGTGATCAGGATGGTGGTATATACATTCACTCACGCCCAGATGGTGGACTCTACAATGCTCAGAGATTGAAGGCCAGGACCAAAATTAGGAGGGTACTGATCAGAGAGTTGATTTTTTCAGATGATGCTGCAATTATAACCCACTCTGAGGAAGAATTACAGCGTCTACTATCTGCATTCTCCGATGCTTGTTCTGAATTTGGTTTAACAATTAGCAAAAAGAAGACGCAGATTATGTCACAAGGTGCACATTAGTTACCATCAATCTTTATTAACGACGCCGAACTGGAGATTGTAGACCATTTTCCTTATCTAGGATCACAGGTAAAAATAAAATTATCCCTAGATCAGGAAATCAACATCAGGCTTGGTAAGACAGAAACGACAATAAACAGGTTACCAAAAAGAGTATGGGAGAACAGAAAGCTTACTGCCAAAACAAAAATCCTTGTCTATCAAGCCTGTGTCCTTAGTACTCTTCTTTATGGCAGACAAGCCTGGACAACTTACCCACACCAAGAGAAACTTTTAAGCAGCTTTCATATGCGGTGTCTGCGAAGAATACTTGGTATCAAGTGGCAAGACAAAATCACAAATACTGAAGTATTGGAAAGATCACGTTGTGTGACGTTTTATTCGATGCTCTGTCTTCGTAGACTTAGATGGATAGGACACGTTATGAGCATGGATGATTGTAGAATACCAAAAGGACATCTTTTTTTGGTGAAATACTGATGGGTAAGAGATCTCAGGGTTGGCCTCTACTACGATGCAAAGATGTTTGTAAGCTGGACATGATTGATACTGGCAGTGATAATGCACACTGGGAGCAAGTCGCAGCTGAACGTGTTGCATGGAGGGCACAAATCAGAAATGGAATAAAGACAAAGGAGAAATTGATTGTATACCGAGCGTGTGAGGTGTGAGATGGTGCATGGGGTGGAAATGACCACGTGTTCGCATGCATCCACTGTGGACGAACATTTACAGCACGCATTTGTCTTTTCAGTCACATTCGCTACTGCCATGCCTTGTAGTTATTATGCCTTTTTGAAGCACAATATAACAAACTATAAAAAATGCTTTCACACTATCCTCAGTGTCTGGCATGTCCACCGTGTGCATGCTAACAAGCTTGGCAGCGGCTCCGCATGAAACGCACAACTCTCTGAAGGAAATTCCGGGGAATCAAATCCCATTCACGTGTACGAGCAGCTTCGAGTTGTTGCAGATTAGCTGTAGAATCTTGCCTGTAGACTCCGCGTCCAAGCTCGTTGCACACATAGGGGACAGGTCTGATGATAGGGCAGGCCAGTCAATGGTTGCTTTAGATATTTCTGCGTAAAGCATGAGGTGTGCGCACGTGAGTTATCCTGCTGGAGAAACTCCATGTCTGGATAATTTATGAACGAGCGACCATTGCAAACAGAACCTCATCTCGATATGTCATACAGTCATAGCATTAACATTTCCACAGAAGACGTGAAGAGGTAAGCTATGGTGAAAACTGAATCCTCCCCAAATATGAATACTGCCACCTCCAAATCGGTTGTGCTGACGAACGCAGAAATTCGCTAAAGTGCTTTCCATACCTTCTCCACCCCGCATACGCCAATCATCAACAGATAGGTTAAACCTGCTGTCGTATGTGAATAAGACAGCATTCTGCTGCTGTCTGGTCCATCTAACATGTTGCTCTGTCCATTGCAGGCTCTGCTGACGATGTATGTGAGTTATGCTAAACATATGGTCGTCCTGCAGTAAAGCCTGTATCTCTGAGTCGTCGTATGGCTGTCATTCAAGAGACTTGCCGACGTCTACCCACTATTGCTGTTGCTGTTTGATTTGCCGGTTGAATTCGATTCCTTATGGGATTCAGCACAATTTGAATCTTGCATAGGGTTAGTAACTCGTGGTTGGCCACTCTGAAGTCGACCTCGGGCACTGCAAGTGGATCCGTAACGTTCACTAAGACATACAGTAGTACTCTTGTGGCAATTCATCCGTGTGGCAATGGTCCGCGAGCTTATTCTTGGTCTCCAAATACCAATAGCTCGTTCGCGGTCGTTTTCAGATAGTCGTGACATTACAAACACATGTACTGGGTGTTTTGTCTCAACGGTCTTTTTGCACTGAGTATACTGCCACATCGCGTACACATTTTCACGATCATAGCTACTGGGAATCGTGTTGCACGTGTAACTTTCATTGTTTCTTGTAGTCTGTACACAATCCCGTGGGTTGAATCGCGCACTTTCAATTTCAACAGCCATGAAAACCTCATGAAAATCCATTACCACACCTTTTTATTCCCAGCTACGCGACACCAATATATATATATAATAGTGGTGCGTTTCTAATGTGTGTGTGTGTGTGTGTGTGTGTGTGTGTGTGTGTGTGTGTGTGTGTGTGTGTGTGTGTCATTGCCTTGTAACCTGATATTATTGTTGTTAAGGATGCCAAGAGTATTAAGCACGTGACATCACGTGGCGATGTCATAAGGTGAGTTTAAAGATGGCCGCCCCACATTTGACATGCACCATCCGTGTTTCGATCAGTCGAAACCATCGAAGACCTCAACTTTCAGTGCGTACCACATCACTTGTACTCGCCAGACCTAGCCCCAAGGGATTTCCACCTGTTTGGACAACTCACAGAGTAATTTTTAGGTTTAAACTTTCCATTTGATTCCACCTCGTATATGTATGAGAAATTTTGGAATGCATTAGTGGCTATATTTTCATTACCTTTTCACAAAGCTAGTTATTCATAGTCTACATTATGTTTATTCAGTAAGATGAGTAATGGGGCTATCAAATGACACTGGTGCAAATCATGAATTTCAAAGTGTTAATTGGATAAGTCAAATAACAGACAGACAGTTACAAATAATGCAATGTATTAATCAAGTCAGTGTATGCACTCTGATATGTTTGTTTGGAACAATGGCTAATATAATTAACTTAATTGTGTTTTACCGCCAAGGTTTGAACACAACAATTAATATTAGTTTTTTCGCTTTGACTGTTTCTGATCTCTCGTGTTTGTTAATACAACTGTGGTATATTATAATCGTAGTGTATCAGTTCTCAGAGTTAGCAGTGGTGCACTCGGAATTCCTTCATGCAACTGCAGGTTGGCCACACGAGACATTTTCCAGAGTGGCATGTTCAATCACTGTCTATGTTACACTAGAGAGATGTTTATGTATTGTTTTCCCATTGACAATTAAGAGAATAATTACGCTGAAGCGAACAACCATAATTATTATGTGCATATATATTGTGACTTTGTCATCGTGGATACCTCTCTACAGTTCATCTTACATCGACTGGACGTTCTTTCCAGAGAGAAACCAAACTCTCTTGGGTTTAGTTTTAATTGGTCACGAAAACATATTTACAGCCATCTACTTCACAAACGCTTTCTTTGGAGTTCTCTCAGTATCCACAGTGGTCTTATCCACGATAGTCTTAATTTGCCAACTGAGAGCAAAATCTGGATGGCGTAAGTCAGCAAATGTCCAACAGAAGAATTTAGAATCCCTAACCAACAGGGATAGAACTACTGTAGTTATGGTGGTCGTGATTGCTATTATTTTAATTGTGTGCTACACCCCATCTGTGATTTTGTGCATAGTAACATTTTGTAATAACGAATTTAGTTTTAGAGGGAAATATTCCAACTTATATCAAGTGTTATGGTCACCTGCAAAAGTGTTGGAAAATGTTAATTCCAGTGTTAATATTTTCTTGTACTTGAAAATGAGCTCAAAATACAGAAGTACATTTAAAAGTATTATGAACAAAGGGGCATTTTAAATTGTCTCCAATCAAAGAATCGATTGCAGCCCATTAGTTAAAGTTACAATCACAAAGGGTCCAAGAATGTTTTGATAGTTAAACTATACATGACAAATAAAAGTCAGGCTAGCATATTACAGGCAACATGATGTTGTTACTTCCTACATGCTATTCTACTTTTGTGTATCTGTTGTTGTTGTTGTTGTTGTTGTTGTTGTTGTTGCTGTTGTTGTTGTTGTTGTTGTTGTTGTTTATTGTTTGCTCGTCAGTTAAGTGTAACACAACACAAGCAAGATGTATATTTATTTTCAGTTTTAAAATGCGTATATTAAGGGACACATATGTCTGAGATACTCGTATAACAGTAGACGGTACTAACTGCTCTCTGTTATATATATATATATATATATATAAAATGAAGCGTTACTTTTCGGAGGGACACTATTTAGTGTTTTCCTTTGGATTTCGTGTGATTTCCTATGGATTTCCTGTGAATAGTGTTTTTCTGTGGATTATGTGATGTTATTTTATGTTCTTTGATTGGAAGTTTTCAAAAGAAGCCACGGAAGGCAGGTGGTGGATGAAATTTTGAGGGCAGCCGACAGATATTTGTGGGTCATGGCCTCGAGTTTTACGACGGCAGGCAGAGGAACTCTTCTTGAGTCAATGGCTGCGGTCTCCGACCAGTAAGGTCACTGCCATAGAGGAAAGCAACTGCAAACTACCTCTTTAAAAGTGCCTAGTATATCATGATTCGCTTAAAGACTGATCATCGCAAGACAAGGACAGAGACGTTAAAATTAGCAACTTGGAACGTTAGGACGTTAAACAACGACGGAAAATTAGAGAACATAAAACAAGAAATTGAAAAGGAAAAATTTAATATTTTAGGTATGTGCGAAACGAGATGGACAGGATCAGGCATCAAGATAGATGACGATTTCAAGATTATTTATTCTAGAGGTGAAGATCGTCATAGGGGAGTGGCAATTATTTTTGACCGGAAAACATCAACATATGTTCAAGGATATTGGGCCGTGTCGGACAGAGTTCTACTAGTTAAATTAAGTGGCAGACCTTTTAGCATAAATATTATTCAAGTATATGCACCAACAGGAGAATACAGTGAAGATAGTGTAGAAGAATTTTATAATAACATAGAGGCTGCCTTAAAGAAATGTAAAAATTCAGAAATAAACATCATAATAGGGGACTTCAATGCAAAAGTAGGAAATCAAGGGGATAGATACACAGTAGGAAACTATGGTTTAGGAGAGAGAAATGAAAGAGGATACAGACTCGTGGAGTGGGCAAAAGAACAGGAAATGATTGTAGGAAACACCTGGTTTAAGCAACACCCTAGAAGATTATGGACATGGAGGAGTCCTGATAGCAGGATTAGAAACCAGATTGACTACATTCTCATTAGCAGAAGATTTAGAAACGCGCTAACAGTAGCAAAAACAGTTCCCAGTGCTGATTGTTATAGTGACCACAGATTACTCACAGGAACATTGAGGATAAAGTTGAAGAAATTCAAGTATATAACAGGAAACACTAAATATGATTTGTGTACATTGAGTAATGACAAGGTTGAAGAATTCAATCAATGTGGCTGCAGAAACAACTATTCCAAAATTAAAGAAGGTGGGTCGTAAGAAATGGATGACTGAAGAAATTTTACACCTCATGGAAACAAGAAGACTCAACAATAATAATTCTGTCAAATATGAAGAAATCCACAGACAAGTCAGAATATTATGTAAGGAGGCAAAAGAATCATGGCTTGAGGAAAAATGCTAAGAAATTGAAAACCAACACAACAGTCAAAATACTAAATTAGTGCACAAAAGAATTCAGGGACTTACTAATAAAAGAACAAGTACATCAACAGGGTATCTAAAAACTAAAGATGGCAAAATCATAATAGAAAAGGACCAGATTCTACATGTATGGACAGATTATGTGAAACACTTTTATGATGATAACAGAGGCGAACAGTATGATATTAGATTTAATAATGAAGGACCGCCAATTTTAGAGATGGAGGTTCGAAATGTTCTTAAGCATATGAAAGCTGGCAAGGCCCCCGGTGCATATAACATCACAACAGACATGATTAAAGCTTTAGAAGAATTTGGACTAGAGCAAGTCACCAGACTGATGAACACATTATATAATACTGGAGATATACCTCCTGAATTATGTAACTCTGTATTTATTGCAATCCCAAAGAAATCAGGAACCTTGGAATGTGATCAACATAGAACAATTAGTATAATGAGTCACATCACAAAGATTTTGCTAAGAATTATCATGCAAAGAGTGAGGAAGAAGATACAACATGAAATAGGGGAAGAACAATGTGGGTTTGTAGAAGGAAAGGGTACAGTAAATGCTGTGTATATGCTGCGAACAGTTATTGAACGTGCTATAGAAGTAAACAAGGATATACATCTTTGCTTTATTGACTATACAAAGGCTTTTGATAGAGTTAGACATGTCAACATGGTGGATATGCTTGCAGATCTACAAATTTATGGGAAAGACATTAGACTTATGAAGAACATATATTGGAAACAACAAGCTGCAATAAAGATTGATAATGAAGTGGGACAGCATCAGCCAATTAAGAGAGGTGTTAGGCAGGGATGTGTGATGTCTCCAGATCTTTTTTGCCTATACAGTGAAAATATTTTCAGAAATATTGAGGATATAAATGGAATCAGCATTGGAGGACGAAACATCAATAACATTAGATATGCAGATGATACAGTATTGATTGCAGACAATGCGCAGGACCTGCAACAATTAGTAGATGCGGTTGTTGTACACAGTGAACAGCTGGGGTTAGAGTTAAATTGTAAAAAGGCTCAGGTTATGGTCGTCACTAGGAAGGAAGAAGTGCCACAATGTAATATACAAGTAAATGGAAATATTCTTCAACAAGTGAATCGGTACAATTATCTTGGAACAGTCATAACATCTGATGGGAGATGCCTTGAAGAGATTAGAACAAGAATCGCCATGTCGAAAGTAGCCTTTAGCAAGATGAAAAACATTCTGACCAATAAAAAGATGTCAATTGAAACGAGAAAAAGAGTGTTGAGGGGATACATAGAGCCTGTTCTTTTGTATGGATGTGAAACTTGGACAATGGGCAGTCAAGCTGAAAAACATCTGATGGCTGCAGAAATGTGGTTTCTAAGGAAAATGCAAAGAATCCCAATGGGAGACAGAAAAACCAATGACCAAGTACTACAGGAGACAAATGAACATCGTAAACTGATTAGAGAAATTAGACGTAGACAGTCAAAATTTGTTGGACATGTTATGAGAAGAAATGGATTGGAGAACTTGGTGACAACTGGCAAGATCGAAGGGAACAGACGAAGAGGCAGACCGAGAGGAAAATACCTGGATGGCTTGGCCACATGGCATGGACGAGACAGGAACACTGAGCTGATCCACGACACTGGTGATCGAGTGAAATGGCGAGTCATGACCGCCCACGCTTTCCGGCATGGCGCATGATATATATATATATATATATATATATATATATATATATATATATATATATATATATATATATATATATATATATATCCGTAATCCCGTATATTCTCGTGAGTAACACATCTTGGCGAGATTCGGTAGCGGATCGCGCCGAGTTGATTACTTGCGGGGGTATGTGAGCCGGTCGCTCCGAAAGTAATTGCAAACTACTGAGCGTAATATTGCCCAGTACATCAACAGCAGCTGAAAAATGCTGGTGTTGAATGTAACGTCCTGTTAGGGATATGCAACATTTAAAAATATGGGAGCCGGTCGTTCAGAAAGAAATGGCAAACTGCTGAACGTAAACGTACACACACACACACACACACACACACACACACACACACACACACACACACACATATATATATATATATATATATATATATATATATATATATATATATATATATATATATATATATATATATATATATATATATATATATATATAATCTGGTAAACACCCGGCAGGACTTTCTACTGATGAACTCACCTGTACCCTTAACACCACAAATACTCTACTCAAAATGACCGAAATCTCTCGAATTTCAGTTCCAAGCGGCTGTATTCTAAGTATACGCCCTTGACAGTCGAAGATTGGGTTTCACTAAAGATGCCGAGTTGAGCTGCTGCTTAGAGTTTAGACGAGTTCAGCCTGAAGCAGTTTTGGTCTGGGGTTAAGATGAAATGTGGTGTAGAGTTTCAGTGCAGAAATACACTGATGTCCTGACGGATTTACCAGGGAAGACAGTCTTGATGACACATGACATCAAGCTAACAGAGGACCAACCAATTAGAGTGAAACCATACCCTATCCAACATCATTACAGAGCAGCGGTAGACAGTGAGATAACAGAGTTACTGAAAATGGGGATTATGGGAGGTTACTATGATTACTCGATGTATTATTTAGTGTGGTAGCTGGAGTAAGATGGAGTCATACTTACGGTTATCCAGGCAATGTTACTGGGTCATTATTTTTGTTTTGTGTGAGAAGCATTACTCTCACATCATCTGAAAACGATGTTTTCTTTTGAGGAGGGGGTAGTGTAACATGCCTGGGTTCATTAACATTGGGCGTGATGGACCTAAGCGAAAGTGGTACTATATAAACAAGCTAACCGGCCCTGAGAAATAATAGACGGAGGTAAAATTAGGCTGGGTGGTAGGTCCCCGGAAAGGGCAAATAAGAAGACAGACGGGGAAGGTTGGAGGCAGTGAGTTTAAGGGGGGAGTCGAGGAGGCGTCAGCCCGCTAGTGTGGTTGTGAGGCAGACAGCTTGGGCTGGGGAGTAGTGTTGTGTGGAGTCAGGGGACTGGATAGTTAGTTGAGGCCTAGACCCAGAGTGGGTTGGATCGAGTGAGTTCGGGCCGGGGAGAGTGGCTGGTTAACTGTCGTGGTGGATTAGATTAAGAAGGCCTGGAGAAGGCAGTGTTATTTGAATGTTAGGTTGTGATGAGGATATATTCTGGAATTACTGTTACTGGATTTATATATGTTGCCTGTTTCCGTGTTCATTCATTATTAAAGGGATATTCTGTGCGCAAACGCAATCTTGTTCAGTGACTAATAGATGTGTACTACCGTAATGACTTTTGTTGTGGGACATGGGGCTAACCCAGCTTACACTCTGCAGTGATATAGAAGGAGCATCAGGATCTAGACAACGACCAATCTCATTCTGTTGCAAAAGAGATTGTGACAGATCTGACATAGTAAACATGAATAACGCTCAAGTCTACATCGTGCCACTTTATCTTCCATGCAACAACTTTGTCTTGCTTACCAGACACATTACACAACCTAGCTTGCACTAAGCTTCTTAATCGCGCTCCTACTTTAAAAAAGTCGCTTAAAAGTCGACAGGGTCGACTTCATTGCACCGGGTTTTATACCATATGGCTCGGTCTCTTTCCGCAGCGCAGAAAGCGTCGTACAAAGCACGAACTCCGTAGTTCTAGCGACGACCCACAGGAGTCTCCAAAAAATTTTAATCGTGAACCGAAGGACGCGGCCCGGAATCGAACTCACAACCTTCGGAGCCCGAGTCAAACAGCTTGACCACTCCGCCCCTACTACATTGCCCTACCCCGGAAAGCTGACTCACTTGGTTTGGGTAACTATTGGATACGCTCACTTGATTATGTCCCCCCAACGTCCTCAACCTAATATGTTACAGATCGCCAATGTGAATACAATTGGTTAAGCTGTGGAAATGTTAACAATATAAACACACGAACTAGAGAGCTTCTTTTTTTTTAAACTTTTTTTCGCATATCCTTACAAAACATCGCTGTCAACACCAGCATTTTACCGCTGTCGAGCTGCTTTGCGAAATAATTAAAGAAAATAAAGCCTGTTGCTGCAATAGGCGTTTATCAGCAAAGACGCTTAAGAAAATACAACTACCTATAGACCACGGAAATGACACTACAGTGACTACATTAAGGCATAATAATAGAATGACACACGATCGCACTTCCTCAGACAGCTGACTATATAAGCTGACCACAGTCACCATTCGCACGTTCATTCGACTCGACGCTCTGTCGAGAAGCAGATCGCAATCTGACAGTGCAGAGAATGGCTCGCACCAAAACCGCCGCGAAAAGACACGCAATGTAAGCAGCCGGAAAGAAGAAGGCTGAAGCGAGGAAGGCTGCTAGGACTGCTGATCATGTGAAGACACACATCATTCCCACTCCTACACCAACTGAAGCTGTTCTCGTCACTGAACTGAGACTACAAATAAAGCCATCAGCAACGGAGACGTTCACAACCACACTAATGAGTGCCACTTGCAAAACTGAGGTGGAGGTCTGCAGATACTGCTCTGAACCCCACCCATACAGTCAGTGCCCTCAAGGTAAGATCGACACCGACTTCAGGCGGCTTAACCCAAACGGAAAGTGCGCCAATTTCCTCGGCAATCACGGCGCCAGGTACCCCGGCTGTCCCTGCCACCAAGACAGCAAGGAAGCGATGAAAATCGCTATCAAAGCAATTGTCCCTATAAAGAGGCCAGGAGGCAGTACGAGGCTACCACCCAATTAACAAACAGGGACAAAGCACAACTGGAAGGTCAACTGAAGGATCTGAGATCTAAGTTCACCAGCATAGAGGAGAAAAAATTCACACGAGACGCAAATAACATCCATTCAGTGCATTCTGGACGAATTGAAGCAAGTGCAGCAGAAGATTGAGCAGCATGTCGCTCGAATGCTGCAATAAAGGCTGAAACAGAAGTAACTCTGACAAACGTGCAAGAAGAAAGAGACAAGATAGAACAGCTCAAATCAAAAAAAGAGACGTCAGAAACAGAAGATACCAAGTCACAAACATAAGAGAAAACATCAGACGAGGAAATAGAAAGAATAGGTGAAAACCAACACGACAGCGACCAAAATGGACTGTGGTCAGGGGAAAAGATTACAAGATATCGAGCCGTCTACGACACAGGGTACCAAAGATACGAAAACAGACCAAGACCAGATGTCTGGAGGATGACGACTGGTATAATGCCCTGAAGAAAATAACACCATAAGACGAGGCGGGAACACAATTACGCCAGACCTCAACTAGTGTGCGACTCTGTCCAGACATGTGACATCGCATTGATGAAACCAACACAATGACAACAAATCAGACGCCAGGAAGCAGATATACGCATCTCTATTTACGAAAGAAGAAGAACGAGATACACCATAAGGGCCCCGACTATAGCCATATCGATAAGTCGATGGTTGAACGGGGTCATTCTACTCAAGAATTGGAATTGGAATCATTCCCTGATGTTTCACCTTCTTGGATTCTGAGAGTTGCAGCGCAATTTTATTGTGTTTTTTTTTCTATTCTTCTCAGTCAGTCAGTCAGTCAGTCAGTCAGTCAGTCAGTCAGTCAGTCAGTCAGTCAGTCGGTCGGTTGGTCGGTCGGTCGGTCGGTCAATCGGTCGGTCGGTCGGTCGGTCGGTTGGTAGTCGGTCGGTTGGTTGGTTATCTGTTGAAGTTTCATCCTTGCACTCCGGACATGTCCATAGGAGCTCAGATTCCCCCACCCACCCCCACCCTCACCGCAACATATGCATTAGCGTCAGGTGGATAATATTGCCAGTTATGTGTTGGTTCATGAGATCCCCTCATTCTCCCGATGTACATCTCGTGCCAATTCTTACTCCCAAGTCTCGCCTTCTAGACAACGATGTGTGTTCACTGGCATCCAAGTTCTCCGCATTCCACATCTCCCTAAGGGCATAAATAATATTGACACTATCCATAAACTGCAATGGGTGTAGAGTCAATAAGTTTATCAGCTCGTTCATTTCCCTCACCTCCCGCATGTCAGAAGACGAAGATGAATGTGACTCTACGAAAAGCAGACCTCCGCAGCGATTCACTTTACTGTCTGCGTACAGAACCCGCCTCAGCGCTTCCGATCATGCTCAGTGAATCACTCTGTTATGTCTGAATGTAGTCACCGTAGTGTCTGACATCTCCGTGGCTTATATACTGTTAAAAAAAAACACGCATAGCTATCCGAGTGTGCGTTTGATTATCTTCTTCTTCTTCTTCTTCTTCTTCTTCTTCTGCGTTCATCCGGAGTTGGTTTTTTTTTCCAGACGTAATTACGGTGTGTCTGGTTAGGCACCCTTGTGGCAAGACCCTTAGGCCAACACATCCGACTTTAGCTTTCGTTTTTTATGCAGGTTAGCATTCCTGGGGGACTTTGACTGTTGTGGTGCCGTCCACATACCAGCAAGTCAAGTTAGAACAGTCGAAGACTTCACGGTCAGCCCTCAAGGGAAGGCAGGGGAAGTCCATGAGCATGTTCCGCCTTCCAGGAAGGTTT
Organism: Cepaea nemoralis; assembly: GCA_014155875.1. Lineage (NCBI taxonomy): Eukaryota > Metazoa > Mollusca > Gastropoda > Stylommatophora > Helicidae > Cepaea > Cepaea nemoralis. Next base: position 116,707 of record JACEFZ010025941.1, read on the forward strand.
CCATATTTGTAGAGCCGACACATGGCGCTCTTATACTGGGCTCACCCGAGGAGTCGCCACGTCCTGAACATGGCTGCTTTAAGTCCTCACTTCCATGTGTTGGGCATTTCGTTCACCACAGGCCGCTCCCCGCAAAAACCAGGAACGGTCAGTCTGCAGACGACTTCCACTCAGCGAGCTTTCGGTTTGGACGTGTATGGACGCTGTGCCCGGAAGACAAGATAGTCAAAGCTGTCAGGGGCAAGAGAGCACTTGGGCGT
>JACEFZ010025942.1:0-47500 GCA_014155875.1 Cepaea nemoralis
GGGACGCGCCCATTCTGATATCCTGGTCAAGTTGGAAACAGCATTTCGCATCATATAGCAAACGTTTATTCTTTTGAATAAAGCGTACGCGTTGTTTTTTTCATTGCATTTATATAACGTTGTTATATTTTATTTCTGTAAGATGACAAAGCTTCGATGTTCTCGCTCCACACAAGACAAAAGGCCGGATCTTAACTGCCTTGCCAACCCAATACGTCACGATTGAGCATCTCTCTCACCCTTTCACTCTCGATGCTCAATCGTGCTGTATCTGTTTCCCACTAGATTCTAATAATACCCCAGTACTTCCTCCCTTACTGTTACAATAGATAGATAGATAGATAGATAGATAGATAGATAGATAGATAGATAGATAGATAGATAGATAGATAGATAGATAGATAGATAGATAGATAGATAGATAGATAGATAGATAGATAGATAGATAGATAGATAGATAGATAGATAGATAGATAGATAGATAGATAGATAGATAGATAGATAGATAGATAGATAGATAGATAGATAGATAGATAGATAGATAGATAGATAGATAGATAGATAGATAGATAGATAGATAGATAGATAGATAGATAGATAGATAGATAGATAGATAGATAGATAGATAGATAGATAGATAGATAGATAGATAGATAGATAGATAGATAGATAGATAGATAGATAGATAGATAGATAGATAGATAGATAGATAGATAGATAGATAGATAGATAGATAGATAGATAGATAGATAGATAGATAGATAGATAGATAGATAGATAGATAGATCCCCGCCAGGAGCTGTTCGAAGCCGGGCCGAGCCAGCTAGTTTATTTATATAATCACGTTTCATGAAAGAACCCACAGTTTGGCGACACCTCTGAACTATCCCATATAAATTCCCTCAGTCTGTGCCAAAACGAAAACCGCCAGACAAATTCAAAAAGAGCGGGGGTGTGTCTTGCTGAAGCTGTAATACTCTAAAAATGATGGCATGAATCCGGGAGCCGTAAATTATATACCGCATATAAACAAACATTGAAATCTGCTGTACAATCTCCAGAACAAAAATTTTTTGTTGGGTGGACATAATGATAAGGTTATATGCTAAATCTCATCATTTTCCCTCAGTTGGTTACTGAGATATTGAATTTTATATTGAGGCAAACACACACACACACACACACACACACACACACACACACCCACACACACACACACACACACATACACACACACACACACTATAACTTACAACTTGCAGAAACTCCTCACATCCTATATCCTGAGCTGGATGGCGCCTTCGGCAGCCTCTATTGGTAAATATAAAAACCCCTTTGATGTTTCTCCCGGTGCCGTCGTGCGAACGGTTTCGCATAAAATCTTTTAAGCCCCATTCTTCAACTGGTTCAGATTTTGGGTGGAGTCGTAAACAATCTTATGGGTCGACACTGGCTGATGGTCGACTCTCGTGCAGATGTCTGGGTGGTTATATCTATCTAGTTGTTGATGCGTGTCACCAGGTGCTGAGAATCACCTTCCGAATCCAGCGACCCAAATCCGCGAGACTTCTTAACCCTTTTCTTTTCTTTTCTTTTTTTCTTAGCTTCCCAGCTTTCTTAATGTGCATGCTGTATCTTTTTTATGCGCATGTATCGCTGTTAAGACTGTATATAAAATAATAATAAAACTGTTATTTTCAAGGTGAACGGGCTTTGTGGTTAATCCATCAGTATCGGTTTTTCCATTACCCCTACTCCGTTTAAACTCAGAAAGTAAGATAGATGCATATCCTGTACAGGACGTAGCAGTCAACTCCAGAATTGTTTTTTTATTTTTTTTTAAAATTTTTGGTGCTGTTTGTGACTCTTGGACATGTTTACGTTCAGTGGTTTGTCATTGCTTTCTGAACGACCGGCACTCTTGTAATTGTATGGATACCAACGCAAGGTGACCTTTTTCCAAATCTACTGCAGCTGTGTTTCCAAAGCGGGATGCTGGATTATGAAAGGCATATGTATGTAACTCCTTGCCGCAGATTCGGCTGACTTGATAACAGTGTTCGCTAGTAGTGGATTTTCTGTAAAGGTTATCTTGTTCATTCTCTTCCTTTATAACCTGTGTCTGAGCTAAGAATGTAGGTCAACCTAAATGTCTTCTTCTTATGCTCTTTATGCTCCATTGGGACAAAGGCCTTCAAGCAAACCACGCCAAGGCTTCCTATCTTGCTCTTTCTCCTGCAGCTTCACCAATGTCCTGCCAATTGTATCCTTCCCTATCTGATGGTCACCTGTAGCATATGATGCTCCCTACTGTACGAAGAAACTCGTTATCTCTATCAATTTTGTTTAGATACTTTATTGTCTTGGGAAAATACAGCGGTGGTTTCTCCTTGCCTTCCGCCGGTTTAAGGTCACTTAAGGTCCTTAAGGTCAGAACCATTTTATCAGATGAAGAACATCTTATGCAATAAGTCCTTGTCTTTAAACATTAGAGAGAAAAAAAGAATTGTTGCACGTTACATAAAACACATTTTCACATACGGCTGCGAATCTTGGACAATTAGTAAACTGACGAAAATATCCATGGAAGCCTTGGAGATGTGGTTTTATAGAAGAATGCTGAAAATTAATTGGGCAATCAAAATGAGCAAACTGGATATTTTGAAAGAAGCTAAATCGGAAAGACAATTTATCACAAACATAAGCAGCAAGCATATTTTTTTTGGCCGCACTATGAAAAGACAAAATCTGGAATATGTTGCGACAACCGGACAGATCTGTGGAAATAGAGATAGAGGAAGACAGCGTGAGAAAATTATTGACAGTCATGGCACGGAAGGGAGTAAACACATGAATTGATCCTGACTGAGATGGCAAGTTGTGGAGGGGCGTGATCCCCAACGCCAGCCGGCAATGCACTGAATGATGAAGATGATGTGATGTTCTCATCTGCGGGTCTTTTTATGTCTCCCACTATGTTTTTCACCTTGTGGATTTCATAAAAGATGAGGTCTAGTTATATTGTCATCAAGTTTTCCCAGTGCTTATCCTATCCAGTCTTTTCTTCACCGATGAATCTCTGGAGTTTGTTTAGTTATCTCCACGAGTTCTACATTGGTGGTTCTTTCGTATCATTTGAGGCACACTGTTCTGTGTAGGCACAAATTCTCCCTACACTAGAAAACAGTCATTATCTGATGTGATTATGTTGTTCGTTCGCTGGCTTTGAGTTAAAGCGTAGTCTATACACCTGCTCCTTCTTCTAGCCCACTGAACTGATTTTTGGCCGTGGATAAGCTTTCCATATTACCAGAGTCCCTCGCCATGAGGCGAACTCACTCCGAATTCTGAGTTGCTTGTAATTGAGGCAACTAGTTTTTATCAGTAAACAAATACACAAAATACAACTTATAAACACGAGGAAGACACTACAATGACTACATTTAGAATAACCTTTAGGACCTTAATCTTACATATTTCAAGGCAGACCAGCTCTAACCATTTGAACTAAGTGAAGAGATTAGAGGTTTTTATGCTTCCTCAAAGGTACCTGTAAGACCTATACGTGTGTTTGAACTTGGTATTTCTCATAAGGACTTTCAAATAACTGTGTTTTATTGTTTTATTGTATTCTTTCTATGTAATTGTCAACTTAACGCCCTTGCGTACCACCCACAGACCTGCCTGTCCATATAGGTTAAGTATGTTGCATATCTTTCGTTGGAAGTAGCAGTCAACCGTAGCATATTTGGCTGTTTGTGATTTCTTGGCAAGTTTATGTTTATAGTTTGCCATTAATTTATGAATTCATAGCATTGTATGTTTATGATCTGTTTAAGTCCCCGCTAATCACTGGTATCATGAAGGCTAATAGACTACAATGGCTGGGGCATATAGAAAGAATGGAAGATAATAGGGAAACAAAACTCGCTTACACTCAGGAAATATATGACCGTAGACCCCGAGGTAGACCAAGAAGACGGTGGAGAGATAATACATGTACAGACCTACAAGCATTTGGAATCAACGACTGGCAAGAGAAGGTCCACCAGAGAGACGAATGGAGACGGATTGTATCTGCAGCAAAGAACTTCAATAGCTCGGAACGCTGAAGACGACGAAGATTGGTGAAACCAATGACGGGATCCGAACACAAAGCCATGACCTTCGTAGCGCCAAGCAGACAGTTTGACCACTTTGCGCTCCCCCAGACCCACACATGTGCACGTAGACATACACGCGCGCATACACACACGAACGCAACACACACCCTGACCCACACACGCACACACGCATATACACACGAAAGCACACACACACACACATACCCAGAGACACACGTATATACACACACGCACGAATACGCACCCACACACGTGCACGCACACACGCATACATACACGAAGACAACACACTCCCCCACCCACACACACGCGCGCACACACAAACCGTGCTTGCTGTTACAGGGGCAGCTATAACTTGCCAGGTAAGATGTTGCTCATGAATGCTTTCTGGTGACACTCTCCTTGTCCGCCTGCTACCCTGACCTGTCATGCCAGATTAATGCATCCGATTGGTGGGTAGGAATGATGGAGTCGTAAAATGAAACCATCACTCTCGGAGCGCGAAGCATGAGCCTTTGTCACGTGAGTTGACGGAGGGCCTATGCTGAGTACGGGAGACGGCAGGTAGCAGCAGCGTATGCAGAAGAAGAATAATATCACACGGAAGATGGATGACGGGGATTATGAGAAGAATGTGCCAAACAAGGGCTACAGTTTAGGATTTGGAAAAGTATAGGATGTCAGAAAGAGCGTGATGAAATGTTATATAGAACCTGGTCTGCTGTATGGCAGTGAGTCTCGGAATGTAAACCATTAGGAATAATTTGAAAGCAGGAGAGATGTGGATTCTGAGACGATTGCTTTTAACACCTTGGGCTATCGGAGTATGTAACAACGATTGTGTGAACGAAACTAATGAAAGTATAACATTATACACAACTATTAAAAAAAAGAGGCAAACGGTGTTCTTTAATCATATAATAAGAAGATAGGATTTTGAGAACGTGGTAACAACATGAAAGATCAACGGTAGAAGAGGCAGCGGCAGATCGAGAGCAGTGATGCCTCAGGTCTAAGACGACGGCATTGGGGAATATCATCAACAGAACTGATCCAAAACACCAAGAACCGAGATCTGTGGAGAGACATGATCGCCTATAGTGTGTTTTTTGTTGTTGTTGCCTCAATATAAAATTGAATATCTCAGTAACCAACTGATGGAAAATAATGAGATTTAGTATATAACCTTATCATTATGTCCACCCAACAAAAAAATTTGTTCTGGAGATTGTACAGCAGATTTCAATTTTTGCTTATATGCGGTATATATTTTACGGCTCCGCCATGAATGCCTTAATTTTTAGAGTATTACAGCTCAGCAAGACCCATTCGCGGTATTTTTAAAATTGTCTGGCGGTCTTTCGTTTTTGCACAGACTGAGTGTTATAGTTCAGAGGCGTCGTCAAACTGTGGGTTCTTTCATGAAACGTGATTATATAAATATAAATAGCTAATATTTGAATGTGTTAATACTGTTCTATGGGATTAAAAGTGAAATTCTGTACACTTCAAAACATCGCTATGAAGTTGTACACTTATTTTTGTCAAGAAGCTGATCGCAGGAAACTGTTTCATACTGTTACAAATCCCGAAAAAAGAACAGTGCATGCATTAGGTTTGAGTAAACGATCGTTTCGTCGATGGGTGCAAGAATCTGGAATTAAACCAACACGCGATAAGCAAACGGTAGGTAGAAAGGCAATTGTAGACAGCTTTGACAAGGATGTCATCAGACGAGTTATTATAAAAATGATGGATGCCAAAGAAACAGTGAGTGTAAGAAAACTGAGGGTTTTGTTGAGAAAGGACAATAACATAGAGCTATCCAAAACAACTTTGTGGAAAATTATAATGACATTAGGCTTCACTTTTAGAAAGTACAAGGGAGGGAGAAATATCCTTTGCGAGCAACCGCATTTAGGAGCCATGAGAAGCAGATACATTACCTATGTGAAATAAGGGAAATGCGCAAAGAAAATTATGACATAGTGTATTTGGATGAAACGTGGATCAATGCGCACCACACAAGTGAAAAGGAATGGCAATCAATGGATGGAAAGATAAAACGTTATGTGCCCAGTAGTAAAGGACAGCGTTTGGTCATAGCCCATGCTGGTAGTACTCATAATGGCTTACTATAGAATGCTGGGCTCGTGTTCGTATCAAAGCATACAGACAATAGGGATTATCATAATGAGATGAATGGTAATGTATTTAGAGATTGGCTCGAGAATACAGTACTTCCATCCCTTGATAGACCGTCTTGTCTAATCATGGACAATGCATCATATCACAATGTTGTTGCCCAAGAAGACGAAACACCTACGGCATCGAGCACAAAGGAAGCAATAAATATATGGCTCCGAAGGGAAAATATACCATTTCCATATTTCAAGCTACAATTGTTGTCCCTTGTAAAACAGACGCAAAAAAGCAAGAAATTTCAAACTGACAAGTTGATAGAAGACCATGGCCATAGGTGCTTGAGACTTCCGCCGTATCATTCTCATTTAAACCCTATAGAACTTGTGTGGGCTAAAATTAAAGGACAAGTGGCAGCTGCCAATACTACATTCAAGTTGTCTGACGTCAAGATACTAACCCAGTCCGCGCTATTAAATATTGATCAAAGTTACTGGAAAACATGTGAGGACCATGTGTTGAAAGAAGAAGAGGACTATTGGAGAAAGGGTGGATTGAATTTTATGCAACCGAGAGCAATCATCAACCTACTGGAATCGTCCGACACAGATTAAGGTCTGAGCAGAGTATGCCCTGGCCATCCTCACTGTCAGCCCTACACAGATTGGAAGACTTGAAAAGGTACAAAACGAAGCCATGCGCATCATTTTGGGCTGCACGAAAGACACCAGCTGTGTATCAATGAGATACCTCCTTGACTTCCCGACAATGGAACACAGGATCAAGATCTGGAGAGCTCGTGCATTCTTAAAAATAAGTGCAGATGAGCAGCACCTCTGCATGACGCTATATTCAGAGAAAAGGGTGACAGGCTAAAGAGAGGCAAATCATGGATGGGTCGGGCGGAAGATGTCGTCAGACAGGTCTGCAGTCTTACCAGTATCAACCCCGGCAAGGAATGGGTGCCGATGCCTCCAGCTTTTAAGTGCACTTTCTCCTGCATTATCACACTCGACAGACGGTGCAGAGAGCAGAACCCTGTCGCTGTCAATGCAGAAGTCAACGCGCTCATCTATGAACACTCATATAGCCCCAAAGTGCTCATCTATACAGATGGATCTGTTGTAAAGCAGCACAGAAGTGCGTGGGCATTTACAGCCCATTCAGCGGGCCGAACCGTTCAAGAATCCAGTGGTGCCCACTCTATGACCACGAGCAGCATGACGATGGAGGTGATGGCAGTTACACAGGCTTTTATATGGCTGGAATCACAGCATTATACCAACGTTTGTGTACTAAGTGACTCAATGCGTATGATTCAGAAGATCGAAGCTGTATCTGTACGTAGACGGTGGACTGAGTCGCTGCGGAAGTCTGTTGTTCGTAAAGTCACCTTAATCTTCGTCTCGGGACATGCGGGAGTCGAGGGAAATGAACGAGCTGATAAACTGGCTGGCTCTGCATCCCCTGTAGATGGCCAGCCCATGGATCGTGCCGATGTTATTAACGTCCTTAAAGATATGGCGAGAACAGAGGACTTTGACGTCAGTGAATCAACATCGCTGTCCAGGATGAAAGACTTGGGAGTAAGAATTCGGCACGGCCAGATGCGAGAGGTACATCGGGAAAACAAGGCGCCTCGTCAACCAACACAGCACTATTAGCCACCGGACGCTGATGCATATGCTGGGGGGAGGATCTGAGCACCTATGGACATGTCCGGAGTGCAATGAAGATACCCCAACTGATAAGTGATAACTGAAGAAATAAGAAGGAAATGGAAAATAAGGTAAGAAATATATTCCTTCTACTTTCTTGTTAATTTACAAATTATTTACCCCGTGCCTCTGTAAATTCTCTGTCTTTACTAATATTACACATTGCACCCCTCTCGGGATTCTCCGTGGTGAAGTGGTCAAGCCGTCTGACTCGGGCTCCGAAGGTTGTATATTCGATTACGGGCCGCGTCCTTCATTTCACGAGTGCATTTTTTCGGAGACTCCCGAGGGTCGTCGCTGGAGCTACGGAGCTCGTGCTTTGTGCGACGCTTTCCGCGCTGCGGAAAGAAACTGAGCCATATGGGATAAACACCCGGTGCAATGCAGCCGACCCTGTCGATTTTAAGCTAATTCTTTCATTGCACCCACTCTCATACGAATCCGGATACGCCTTTGTGTGTCAACAGAATTGACATGTCTCACATTATCGTAAAAATAATTTCGTTAGCGAGAAATCATTAGTTGTTCAGCAAAAGATCAAAGGAATGTCGCCGCTTTCAATGATGTAAGTTGTTTTTGGACCTATCAAAGACATATTCCTTGGGTGGGGGTAAATATAAGATGGCTGGAAAAATTTCATAACGATGCAACAGACAGTTTTCAAAATAATTGATCGTGAATGAAGGCAAACAAATGTGGACATACTATACGTCCCTTTGCACGGCACACAATGATAGTGATGATCAGGCCAGTCCACGATAAACCAATATTGTTCCTGCCAATAACTTATTCATTGGGAGTGCCATGAGTCAGATTACTTAAGACCTGGTTAACAGCAACATAGATTGGTGAAACAGTAATAGTGATAAATGATTACGGAGAGTGATAAGGGAAAAGACACCGGTAACGGGCTAAAGATAGTGGCCAATAGAATTGCGAGGAGGAGGCCACGTGATTAGGAGGGTCGAGCAGGGCGAACGGACAAAGGGAGTCAGTCGGGGTTGGGAAGCCATGACAGACAGATCACGAAAGCAGAGAAGTGTGTCGGCTGAGAACTGAATATCCCTTGTGGCGATGAAACGCCGAGAATCGTCGACGGCCAGTAAATGAGTGTACGCTAGATATTTCAAGCGTGGACCGATTGATGAGAATAGTGTTGCCGCGACCAGGCGGGTGGACATGTTACAGCACGGAGTCGAGTCGTGTGCCGTGGGCAGAGGTTGCCGGCCTGTGAATGTAGGCGCCATGCGACCATGTGTAACAGGACTGTAAGTAGGGTAGAAGAGTGTATGTGTAGATCATTGTAGTTGATTAGATAGCCTGGATAGCAGGACGTACTACAATCAGTGTGTAAACAAATGTCGTGAGTGTACATGTAACTTTGAATATCCCAGTGATTGTGTCGCATAGAAACAATACATGATGCCATTCTATCACTCGGTGGTGACGAGTTGTGTTCACGGTGTATCAGTGTGTAATTCATAAAGAGTGTTAACGTAGCCGCATCTCAATACCCCTAGTTACGTCAGAAAGGGCTCGTTGGCAACGTGGGGGCATTCGTCCTTCGAAAGAACTCGGCAAAATTGAGGCAATGGTTATTATGGTAGTGAACAAGTATGTATGTATTGTCAGCTACAGATTTTTCAATTAACCACAAACAGTTAAGGCTATGTACACCAACAAGATAATAGCACAAGCGCATGGATTATAGATAACAGAAAACCATGGCTAGGTGTGGAACATAGGACGCTTGAGCTTATGTACAAGAAAGTAACCCGCAGTAAGCGAGGTTCAACAGCTCAGGAAAGTAATCGGTTGTATTAAACATTGAAGAGCATAAGTAAGAATATGGGGCAACTTGATTCAGGTGATGGTTTCAAAGTGAGGTATCATCAGTGAAGTTAGCATTCATGGTGCAAAGTACAATGGAGCAGTCAGCGCCAATTCTGCTAAAGCTAAGAAGATGAGTAGCAGCAATACAAACAACAGAACATACGTCGATACTCAACGTTATAATTTCTGATTAACTTGGCGTTGTGCATGAGCGACAACACTTTAATATTAGGAACTCCCGGAAAATAGAAATACAGAAACATTATGGCATCTTGCCACAAGAATTACAGTGTGAAGCCGTATTCAGGGGGCTGCATGCATTAGAATGCTGGCATAGACTAATTATGTCAAAACTAGTATCTGTTCCAGAAATGTGTTCCATGACAGTTAGTAGTACACTATGAGGTATCTACACCATTGATGTGGAGCTGCACCTGACGACCAAGTTTATCCTTGTCGACCTGTGAGTGAAACGGGGACGGCCACGCTGATTTGGATCAAGCCCGGAAGCAAGCGGAAGTGAACCGAGCATCAGGATCAAGCCACTGGAAACATCGCTGGATATATACAGGGCAAGTTAATTCCAATTAATTTTCTATGTGTACTGCTCAATTACAGAGAGCTATTAGACACCTTTGTATGGTATTGTGCAATCAGCCTGATGAATTAGATTGTGCTTCCACAGGGATGATGGTGGTTAGTTAATCTTTTTCTGTTACAGGTTACCAAAACAAGATCAGCGACAACACTTACTGCGTGTACTGATAGTGATATAGATAATCGGACTAATAGATAACAGATAATCATGTCTACCTTGGCAGACTTCATAGCTCTAGGTGAGAAGTGTGGTTTCACAGGAAAAGAGCTTATGACGTGGGCGGAGAATAAAGTGACTGAACATCAGAAGCAAGAACGGGAAGATAGAGCAGCAGTCAGAGAATTTGAAAGGCAGAAATTAGCAGCACAAGCAGAACTCGAAGAAAAGAAATTAGCAGCACAAGAAGCGGCAGCTAAAGACGCCAAAGAACTTGAGCTACAGAAATTAGCAGCACAAGAGGCAGCACTAGCTTTCGAAAAAGAGAAACTGGCAGTACAATTAACATTGAAAGACAAAGATGTGGAGGGGAGTATTAAAGTAAAGATGCTAGAACTGGAGAAAGAAACTGAAGTTGAAAAAACTAAGTTGGCAGCCAAAGCATTGGACCCCATTCGAAGATATCAAGGTATCATCAGGAACTTTGCACAAGGGGATTCCATCTCTGCATGGGTTACCAACTTCGAAGTGTTGATGAACCACTACAAGGTGCCAGTTGAAGAGTGGGCGATCCTCTTTCATAAGCATTTGGCCTTGGAGCCATTGAAGGTGGTAGAGGGCATCCCGGAGCATCGGCGAACTGATTACAACTATGTCAAGGAAAGAGTCTTGGCACATTTTAGTTTAGATGAGGCGGGTCTGAGAACCGCATTTAGAGTGCTGACTCCAAAGTCGAACCAAACCTTCATGGATTTCATGGCCGAAACTCAATCTCTATATGACAAATGGCTGAAGGCAGCTAGAGTAGGCAACGACCCCGAAAAGCACAGAGACCTGATGCTGAGAGATAAAATTATTTCAGCTGTGCCAGACTCCATGGCAACGTTCCTGCTTGAAAATAAATGCGCCACAATAACTGAAATGGAGTCCAAGGGTGAGGCGTATTATAATGCCCATAGGAAGATTTTTGCAGAGGGGGCACAGCCAGAACTTATAGTAGGAGCAGCTGCCAGGTTCTCTGATCGAAGGCAATCATACGGACCCAGAAGTAAATATCAACCAATGAATAGATATACACAAATCCCACCGAGACAAGCGGACGTAGTTCGAACTGGCCCAGTAAGAGAATGTAAATATTGTGATCGCCAACATGGGTCGTTGGAAATGTGCGACCGAAATCCTGAGTATAAGTCATACCTCAAGAATATGTCGGTCAGAAGAAGCAATAGGTATGCAGACTATAGAGACAGTCTGAAATGCTGGTTATGTAGAAGCTATGGCCACTTGGCAAAGACGTGTAGTCTGAGAAAACTGAATGAAGACACCAACATGGCATACGCCATGTCCAGCAGCGACGAGGATGAACAAGACACAAATGCAACACACATGTATGACTGTCCAGGGCGACATGACTGACAACAAAGTGTATATGCAGGAAGCCAACTCTGCATACATAACAAACGGAAATCTGGACGTTCGACGAGCATTAGTGAATGGTTTTGCAGTGAAAATGGTTAGAGACACAGGGACAACAATTGTGGGGGTAGACAGGAAGATGGTAAGAGACGAAGACTATACAGACGACAGAGTGACGTGCAGAACATTTGGCGGGGCGTTAGAGCAGTATAGAGTAGCTTGGACAGACATTGACTGTCCTTACTACAAAGGGCGGAAAAAAGCGGCAGTGTTACCACATCCCACAACGGAGCTAATATTGGGCAATATCCCAGAGGTCAAAGAGTGCACACCCCAGGACATAAACAAATGGGAAAAAGAGAACTTAGAAATAGCAGATTGCGATGCGGCATGGACATTCCCGACAGAAGACATTAAAATTAAAGTAGATGATGACCCATCAGACATAGGAACAGACATTTACCATACAGGCGAAGAATACAGAAGAATTCAAGGACAAACAAGGGACCCTAGTACAGGGACCGTACAGGGAATGTGTCCCGACGGTAACGACACAATCATGGACGATAGGCATGGACCAGTTGATATTCGCGAAGAGCTAAGACAGTTGACACAGCAAGAACTGACATGGGATACATTACATTTTAGGCCAGACCTAACAGAGTACGAAAAGGAGAAAGTAGTCTTTGGTGTGGAAAACTTTAGAGTGGATTGTCCACAGTTCAACGACAGCACAGCAATGGTGAAACAATTTTTTATGCCATACTTGACTCACACATGTGCTAACAGGTTAGAAAAACAAATGGTACAACAAGCATGTTCAGCACAAGAGAGTAGGTCAGTATCTGGGTATAGGTTACAGGACGAAGAGGGCGTATGCAACAAGAAAAACAGTCAAGAAGAAAGGTCAAAAGAGAAGGTGAAGATAAAACAAACAGATGTTACAGACTACACAGAATCGGGTTGGGAGAATGAAATTCCCCCAAAGAGGCCACACGTACGGTACATTGACACAGACGCTCTGTTAGCACAATGGCAACAAGAAGAAATTCCAAAAGATCAAATAAATAAACGAACACAGGACATCAAAATAAGGAATTGGAATAGGTATTGGAAAAGTATAGGGTTAACAGATGAGGAAAGGAAAGAAAAGACAAAAGAAATAGATAAGTTCAAATCAATAACAACATATATTACAAAAGAAGATGCAAATCATTGTACAATACTACATGTTAAGGAGACATCACATGTTCCTACGTGAAACTCGTATCGTAGGATAGGTATATTGTATATACATGTCATATTCATGTTTATGTCATATACATGTTTGTATATACTTGTAGTGTATAAAAGCTATGTGTATGTGATTGGTACAGGTAGAAATGTTGTAGTAGAATGAATGCATTGATAGGTATAAGGTTGATTGAAGTAACATGATGAGGTGGTAAAGTCATCAGAGAAAAACAAAATACAAACATCACAGAGGTGTAATAGTGTGGTTAAAATATAGACATGAAGTCTGTGAATGCTAGCAATAACATGGCCTAAGAAACGTTACACCGACTAGATGATAAAATGATCTGGTCAGATTAGGGACAAAATCCCGATAGTACAATAGGGCATACGGTAAGACTATCATCTAGGAAACCATGCGTTCATACAAGGGGATTGGTCCAGTGGTTGGCACGTTGTGGTACTGACCATGATAACATGTCAATGTAGGAAATGTGATAGGATTGCTGTAATATAATATGCCATTGTGAATGTAAATATGTATGTATGGATATATATACACACAAGGCTGTTGTTAATTTCAGATAGTTAAGGGGTGTAAATGACTGAGCAGAAGAGATAATGTCGAAGGTACCTCAAAGATGCTACTTCACTAGCTGACTGAAGAGGCTGAGACTGACAGACGCAAGGAAGATTGAGAATCTGATGGGTAGAAGATACAGTTAGCGAAGACAGATACCAGCCAGAACCAACCAAGAGAGTAATAGTTAATAACATTCACAATCATTCAATAAACAAAACTCATAATATACGTAGATAGAGATAAATATAATTTTAATGGCTTTAAGTACATCCATAAACATCAGTACGTTCTTATGATCATGATCATCATGCCATGTATATTTGTAATCAGTATGCATGTAATTTTAACAATAATTGTAACAGTGTTGATTGTACTATTACCTGATTGTAACACATAACGTATAAAATGAGATGTCGGTGCTAGAGATGCTAGAAACTGATGAATGCTCATAACTGGAAAAAAAAGAAGGATCAACATCTACCAGAGCAGGAAGGTTGACAGTGGGTCTAAAACCACGATATATCACAGATGACACCCATAACAAAAAAAAAGAAAAGAAGAAGAAGGTAACTGAGACATTACTACCAGTGATACATATTGATGTCACAAAGATGATAATGATGGGCGAGTGAAAGTTTGAATAGTGCTTGAAATATTACATGTGAGTCCAACTTTATATACTATTCAGATTTTATGACAATATTGTAAGTTGGAAAGACAGACATGTACAATTGGTAGGAGAAACTTATGTGATTGTGGTAACAGATACATAACATGAGAACATGAGGAGTGACAGCGAAGTGAGAAAAAGGGGACGAGAAGACTGAGAGTAGGAATTTGTGCGAATGAGAATCAATTTGAACACAACTGGGATACTTGCACACCGGTATACAGGAAGCGTACAGGCATAGACGGAACATTTGAGGTTCGAGTATGCGTGTTGTAAGACAGAGTACATAATAAAAAATTAAACACTATTAAAAAAAAAAAAAAAAAAAAAAAAAAAAAAAAAAAAAGAGAGAGAGAAAATTGTGATAAATGGATGAAAGAGAGAGAATGAAAGAGAGAGAGAGAACAGAGTACAAGTACAGGTGAAAGAAAGAATACAAGGATAGTGGAGTAGGATTATTAGCAGTACCAATGATAATAGTACCAAGTGGTAGTACTTTGTACATATAATATGTTAACATGTAGTACTTTGGCATGGTAGTAGATGTATATCAAGGTATATAAGGGTCATGGTATTAGGAACACGACAAGGAAAAAGTTAGTAGCAAGAACACCAGGGATAAACAGAAGGCAAATAAAGGGAAGAGATAGCCACAGAGCACAAGTAACTAATGGCAGCCAACCACGCACACACGTTGACAAGACATATACAAGAGTCATAGGTACTCGCACCAAAGAGATCCACAGTCGTAGCATAGACTACTCAGGAGCAAAATAGGGCTTAAACAAAATATGGGTGAAATTGATGTCTGCAATACACACGTTCCTGCACCCAGGGCTTAAGGGCTGGGGAGGGTGTCAGTTGCTTGTACCGAGGTATAAATGAGGAACCTTATGGGAATGTCCGGGGTGGGACATTGGGACTCATAGTAGGTTGGTCCTCAACTTGCCGAAAACAAAGGGGGTTGAGGCCACACGAGGTCTATTTGGGAATAGACGGATATTCGTGTCCGACATTATAATTTGTGTGAAGGTATGGCAGAATATCAACGTAACACAGAGGGAAGTTAAAGGGAACTGAGAAGCACGCTCAAAGGCATGAGGCAGTAGACAGATATGTGCGACCAGGGACAGGCATGTGCGACCAAGCTGACTCATGTCAAGTGTAGAGATAAGGAAGAACCCAAAAATGTAGAACATTTTTGAAATTGCGGGGGGCATATGCCATGAGTCAGATTACTTAAGACCTGGTTAACAGCAACATAGATTGGTGAAACAGTAATAGTGATAAATGATTACGGAGAGTGATAAGGGAAAAGACACCGGTAACGGGCTAAAGATAGTGGCCAATAGAATTGCGAGGAGGAGGCCACGTGATTAGGAGGGTCGAGCAGGGCGAACGGACAAAGGGAGTCAGTCGGGGTTGGGAAGCCATGACAGACAGATCACGAAAGCAGAGAAGTGTGTCGGCTGAGAACTGAATATCCCTTGTGGCGATGAAACGCCGAGAATCGTCGACGGCCAGTAAATGAGTGTACGCTAGATATTTCAAGCGTGGACCGATTGATGAGAATAGTGTTGCCACGACCAGGCGGGTGGACATGTTACAGCACGGAGTCAAGTCGTGTGCCGTGGGCAGAGGTTGCCGGCCTGTGAATGTAGGCGCCATGCGACCATGTGTAACAGGACTGTAAGTAGGGTAGAAGAGTGTATGTGTAGATCATTGTAGTTGATTAGATAGCCTGGATAGCAGGACGTACTACAATCAGTGTGTAAACAAATGTCGTGAGTGTACATGTAACTTTGAATATCCCAGTGATTGTGTCGCATAGAAACAATACATGATGCCATTCTATCACTCGGTGGTGACGAGTTGTGTTCACGGTGTATCAGTGTGTAATTCATAAAGAGTGTTAACGTAGCCGCATCTCAATACCCCTAGTTACGTCAGAAAGGGCTCGTTGGCAGGGAGTTTAATGGTGATTTCGGCTAACGCGGGGCGCGGTAAATTGAATCTTTTATGAGATTTCCCTTCGCATCCCCAAAAGGGAAATAATCACTAAACACATACACAATTGCATTACTTTCAAACAGGTTAAATATATACACCTTGTATAAGACATAAAAACAGAATAGTGGTTATTACAAGGGAAAAAATGTAGACGCAAATGCAACATCAGCATGAATGTAACCAATATGAAACAAAATAATCTATTTAAGTATTTGGGTACTTTAATAACAACAGACGGAAGATGTGCCAAGAATGTTAAATGTAGCCCAATATTTTTTTTTATTCGCATATCCTTTACAGGACATCGCTGTCAACAGCAGCATCTTTCTTGGCAAGATTACGCTCAGTAGTTTGCCATTGCTTTCTGAGCGGCCGTCTCAGTTATCCCGCAAGTCACCTGCGGGGGTAGAACCGCTCCCAGTTCTCGCCCGCTACGAGACTCTGCGTGATAATCGGGATTACGGAGAAAGTGGTGTAACCCCCTCGGCTAGAGAGACCGGCGTAGCCCAATATAATAATAAAAATAAAATATAGCCAAAGCAAAGGCAGCATGGTGAGGAACATCGAGATCGAGATTAGGAACATAGTTCTTAACAGCTATACTGAGCCAATCCTGATGTATAGACGCGAAGCATGGACAGTCGGCAGACAAATGAGGGAGTATGTGGGAGTTGCGAAGATGTGATTCTTTGTCTTTTGTTTGTAAGAATGATAAGAACACCTTGTCTTTTACGGGAGACTGCTATTACCCCCTGCAGTTATTGGCTGTTTGCCATTTACTTAGCATTTTACATTACGTGCTATTGCTTTCTGAACGGCCGACACCTCATACTATCGCAATCAACGCAAAGCGATTTGTTTCAAAATCATCAGCAGCTGATTTCGAACCACCGACTCGGTATATCCGAGAATTGTGAAACTGCGTTTCACTACCCCCTAAACCACAGAGCCCAGGTACCCCACGTGAAGTGTATGTATTCATTTAAAGACACTGAAGATATCGCTCAAAGCCTTTCGAATTCATCACCACACATGGTAGACTACAGCCAAAGACCGAAATTCACGGCGTACATCATTACGCAGGGGTGTAGTTACTTGTGAAGCAAACAGGACTGCAAAAGAATGTGAAAAAAGACTGGACCCAAAAAAAAAAAAACCCGCAGGAGATCCCCCTCCTGAGACGTCCAGCATTCTTTGCCCACATTGTCACAGAACAAGACCAAAATAGGCCGTATATGCCATCAAAGAACTCACTGCTGCAAACTTTCAACCTCACTCGATGAAATGACTGGTTATCATCATACTTGATGGACAAAATATGATGGTATTTATAAGAAATCCATTCCAAATTAAATCCTAGCGGTGTTTTAGTAATAAGCTTGAAAAGGATAAGGATGCCTCGGCAACACAGTTTCCGTGGAGATGATACTTTTGTCGGTCAGGAGAAAAGTCTAAATAAATCTTATACATAAATAACATGGATTTAACTGCTGGCTCCTCTTTTTATCTTTCTTCGTTTGCCTCACTGACATGTTCGGGGGAGATGCAAGATCTTATGTGCACTCTTCCAATGCGCTTTGTAGGCTAGTTTTCATGTTTCTAAGTTTAATCTTGATACCATAACTTCATCTTTGACGCTGGGTGCCCATCATATTTCTTCAATGTGGCTCTTTGTGGCAGATGGTACCAGGGCGTTCATGTGAGGTAACCAAACCATTTAATTTGTTGCTCTTTAATTGACTGGTTTCAGACGTAGTCGTCTTCTCACGCCTGATTCTTTCTCTCACAATTACTCCCTCAGCTCTCCTATGGCATACCATCTTTGTTATTATAATTGTGCGCTCATTAATTGAGGTAAACTCCCATTTTTATGACATAGGTTGCTTAATTTCGGCCACAAAAATAGTTCTGATGAGATTTGCTTTAGTAGTTGCAGGTATCGTAACTGCGATTAAAGCGTGGACATTTCAACAATGGGATTACTTGAAGTCTAGTTTAGTTTTATAACGTTGAAATTTAAAAAAAAAATTAGTGGACGTTACATCAACAAGCGTTCATCAGCAAATAACAATAATTTAAAAAAGACATCGACACAAAATAAACATTTCGGTGTTTGTTTTGTGGCCATATGTTGTTGTTTTTTTTAACTTAGCCAATGAAGGCGTTTCACCTTAACGTCTACTATTTTGCGTAGTCGTAATTATATGAATAAACTGCTGAATGTAAACTTGCCCAGTAAACTACAAATAGCCAATAAATACTGGGGTTGATTGCGAAGTCCTGTAAAGGAAATGCAGCTAACTTTTAAATTCTATAAAGTTGGGCTAACCTGTGAGCTTTCCAACAGCTTAAACCAACTTGACTCCAACACACACACACACACACACACACACACACACACACACACACACACACACACACACACACACACACACACAGAGGATTTAAACAGAAAGAGAATCGACTTCATTGCACCAAGTTTTATCCCATTTGGCTCCGCCTCTGTCCTCATTGCAGCCTGCCGAAAGCGCGGCACAAACCACGAACGCCGTAGCTCCAGCGAGAACCCCAGGAGTCTCCCAGAAAACTGCACGCATGAACTGAACAACGTAGCTCGGAATCGACCCCACAACTTTCGGAGCGCAAGGCAGACGGCTAACCCACTTCGCCACGGAGACCCACATTCCGACACATGCATCCTCTTTCCGGGCCCACACAACCTTTAGAATTTAAGTGTTTACGAAGCATTCACCACCAGCCAGCCACCCAACCGTAACTTAGAAAACATTCACACTGAACAACAACGCATCTCAATGATTTGGAGCCATTCTAATGGTCTCGTTTGAGTTATTTGAGTTTCTTTGTGTGAATTCTTGATCGTCGTCTCCACTTCGTTTTTTTTTTTTTAAAGTTTACTTTAGGTAGGATACACTAGTCTTATCTCTACGTTGGCCTACATATGTGAACTGAGCGCCTGTTTTATCATATCTGTGACGTATAAGTATTAGTAGTAGTATTAGGTCAGACAACTGAGTCGGTTATACCAGTGGGTCCCAAATAGTGCAATAATACCGTCACTGCTAGTGTTAACATTACCACCGGTAGTACTGATGCTGTTGCTGCTGCTACTGCTGCTGATGCTGCTGCTGTTGTTACTACTACTACTACTACTACTACTACTACTACTACTACTACTACTACTACTACTACAATTACTACTACTACTACTACTACTACTACTACTACAATTACTACTACTACTACTGCTACTACTACTACTACTACTACTACTACTACTACTACTACTACTACTACTACTACTACTACTACTACTACTACTACTATTACTACCACTACTGCTACTACTGCTACTACTACTACTACTACTACTACTACTACTACTACTACTACAATTACTACTACTACTACTTCTACTACTACTATTACTACTACAATTACTACTATTACTACTACTACTACTACTACTACTACTACTACTACTACTACTACTATTACTACTACTACTTTTACTACTACTACTA
Organism: Cepaea nemoralis; assembly: GCA_014155875.1. Taxonomy (NCBI): domain Eukaryota; kingdom Metazoa; phylum Mollusca; class Gastropoda; order Stylommatophora; family Helicidae; genus Cepaea; species Cepaea nemoralis. The sequence continues at coordinate 20,026 of JACEFZ010025942.1, forward strand.
CTACTACTACTATTACTGATGGTGCTGTTGCTGCTGCTGTTGCTGCTGCTGTTGCTGCTACTACTACTACATCTACTATTGCTGCTACAACTACTGCAGCTGTTACTACTACTACTACTACTACTACTGCTACGTTTACTACTACTACTACTACTACTACTACTACTACTACTACACGCTGCTGTGTGAGGAGGTTAAAAGTTAGTTGCATAGCCTTCACAGGTCGTCGCATTCAAATCCACCATTTATTGGCTGTTCGTGATTTCTTGGCAAATTTACCTTCAGTAGTTTGCCATTGTTTTCTGAACAACCGGGACTCATACTATTTTCATAACAAACTAACACGAAGCGGTCTGCTGCCAAATCGTCCGCAGCTATGTTTCGGACGTGGTATGCGGGATTACGAACTGCGTGAGAAACACCTTCGCCATGGAGCAGGCGATGAGGGAGTTATGAATGCAATTATACAGGGTTCGAAACACAGTTGCGGGCGATTTGCAATCAGATCACCTTGCGTTGGTTTTCGTCTAATGGCATTAGTGCCAGACGTTCAGAAAGCAATGGCAAACTACTGAATTTAAACTTGCCAAGAAATCTCAAACAGTCAACAAATGCTGGGGTTGACTGTGACGTCCTGTAAAGGATATGCAACTAACTTTGTTTGGGTTGTTAGACAATTGAGGCAAGAATGTTCGATCTGCTGTAAACTAATTCTGGGAAAGTGTGGCAACAATTATTGATCGTGACGAAGTTTATTTCTCTCTCTCTCTCTCTCTCTCTCTCTCTCTCTCTCTCTCTCTCTCTCTCTCTCTCTCTCTCTCTCTCTCTCTCTCTCTCTCTCTCTCTCTCTCTCTCTCCCATCCTCATCACCAATTGTATAGCGTGGATTAGCTTTCCCTATTACCAGTGTCCCTTGTCATCAGGTGAACTCACTCCGACATGCTTAGCGAAGCAGACATGCCAATTATATTTTCCCATTGTGATTTCTGTTAACCAGGTTTGAGTTTATGCAGTATGCACAGAGTTTGAGGTGCACCGACTAATCCAGAGTAACACATATGTGGTATATTAAAATAGAAATGGGAGAAGAATCCCTAAATAGTAATAGCCAACTATTATAAGGAAACTAGAAATTGGCTCATACAGGCTAATAGAGCCAAGGAGATAACTGAGAGGTCACCGAATTCAGTTGATGGGAAATATCACTCTAGAAAATTTGAAGCGCGTTGCCTCTCAGCCACACTCTACTCTCCAAAGGGTATGTTAAGTGTTGAAGAATGTCTAACTTAAACACACATAAAAACGTACAGCAAATGACAAGAAATTGAACAACTCTCAGGCATAAATTATCATGGTATAATGGGATAACATGGGGGAAAAGGGTTGTTCAAATTTCATGTCAATTTTACAAAACTGAAAAATGACATCTCAATAAAACGTAATAAGAACACTAATTCTCTATCTTAATAAGTAACTATTCCGGAGTTCATTGAATGTAATAACTAAATTAGCACAAGTCTTTTGACAATTCACCACCGGAACTCATTCAGAAAGTCCAAGAAAAAGTCCATCATAACGATCATAAGTCTAAAAAGTCCATCACAAGATCTAATGTCTAATGTTCATGTATTCCTCATCGGGATTACATGACTACCAAGTTCAGTACGCCATCACACTGACTAAATTCAACAGTCTCTAAGGTTATAACACCTTCTATATCAAGAATGTTCAGGTAGGTATCTAGAAGAGTCCTTTAAAATCATAATACTACTGCGGTCAAGACGGGGTTTGTTTGTTTGGCCGTCTTAAATTAGCGGGAATTCAAAGTATGCTTGTAGTGGTCCACCATGTTAGTGCTGATTCTGCCATTGGAGGCGTCAAATGATGATGCACAGAGATAAGTTCTTTCAGTAGTATCAAGGCAATCTCTTCATACTGCATTAGGGACCTTGACCCTCTTGATGACATTATTCAGCATGTCAGATATATCCCAGGGTTAAGCCAAGAAGACCACTCTCCCTCCGTCAATAAAAAACACATTTTATCCCATAAGAAAAGCCCCAGCTGGTTCCTAGAAATGCATTTTGTGCAGAAAATGAAGAGTATCATATGCAATAAGTCGCTATCACTGAATGTAAGAAAGAGAGTGCTGAAATGCTATGTAAAACTAGTTTTGCAGTGAATCTTGGAATGTAAATGAACAAATTAAGAAGAAATTAGAAGCAACAGAGATGTGTTTCCTGAGACGAATGTTGCGAATTCCTTGGACTGCCAGAGTAACCAAAGACGACTGCCTGAAACAGGCTAATGAAACTAGAACATTATATACAACAATAAGACAGAGACAAACATCTTTCTTCTGTCACGTGATGAGAAGAGATGCATTGGAGAACATCGTAACAACTGGAAAGATCGAGGGGAAGAGAGGCAGAGGCAGACCAAGAGAAATGATGCTGGATGGATTGAGACGGTGGCATGGAGGAATCAGCAGCAGAGTTGATCCAGAAAACCAAAGACCGAGATGTGTGGAGAGCCATGAACGCCTACGCCAGCCGGCACGGCACTTGATGATGATGATGATGATGATGATGATGATGATGATGATGATGATGATGATGATGATGATGATGATGATGATGATGATGATGATATTGATGATGATGATGATGGTGATGATGATGATGATGATGATGATGATGATGATGATGATGATGATGATGATGATGATGATGATGATGATGATGATGATGATGGACTGTCAATACAATTTACAATCTTGATGCAAATTCATCCCAACTTTGTCTCATTTAAATACACCCAATTAATTCCCTTGGCTGCACCAATCACATTTTTTTCAGAGCTGCTGTTTATCTGATCTGGGGTGACTATCCCTTCAGCTGGCAGGTGTCAGATAGTGAAGTTCTGGGAATGCGGAGGCGCACGTTGTTGACGACTCTGGTTTGTTAATTTCCATGGGAGAAGGGGGTGGTGGTTTTATGTTACATTTATAAAATACAGGTGCGGCCTCCTCGAGTGCCCTTTAACGTTGAAGCCGTATGTCTCTTTGTATTCTTGTTGTGTTTCCGAATTTATCAGGGGTCGACATAAGAAATGTCACAACATATCAAGGTGACATAGTGATGTACACAGATGGGTCAGTGGTGAGAAACAGAGGGAGTGGTTGGGGTTTCATTGCGAAGGCTAAATGACGATTCCTAAAAAACGGAGAGTCAGGCATATGAGGCTACGACCTCCAGTATGACAACAGTGGCATTCCGTTGGTTAGAGGAGACCACTGCAACACACATTGTATTCATTGTGGACTCAAGAAGTATGCTTAGTAAGGTGGAGAAAGGAATGCTTCTTGTGGAATGGCTTACCTCGCTTCAGAGGTCATAAATTGTGAGAATTGTATGGATATATTTGCCCTGGCCATGCGGGAGTGCCGGGAGAATGGACCGGCTGATAGACTGGCAGGGAAATACACCTCTTGGTGGTCGATTACATATGGACAAGGGAGAGGTGGTCGTGCACCTATGGGACCAGGTGGAGAAGGTGGAGGAACAGATTGAGAACCTGTATGTGAAAAGGATGAGATTGTGGGGGGTTGGCAGGTTGAGGTGGAATCTCAAAACTGAGAGGGAACATCAGAAGAACTTTCAATCAGATAGCGGTGGGAAAGATTAGTAGTGTGACTTTTCGCTGGCTGTTGAACGAAGGGACTGAGCGCGTATGGAAATGTCCTGAGTGCAATGATGTCAGCTCTTAGCTCAACTCAACTCAGTACAACGCGTTTGTTTATTCAGTCTCTTAAGATACGAAAACATACATCTGTCCTTGGTTCGGAACGGATACTATATTTACATAAACGTGCTCAGGCCCCGTTCAACCGTCAGTCTGTTGATATGTTACAATTGGGGCCTTTATGGTATTTCTTTCTACATCAGCTTGCGGAGATAGGGTTTCGTGTTTCTCTTCTTAATGTCTGTTGCGTTTCTGGCGTGGTGTTGTTTTCTTCGTTGTTGTTGCTTGACATGTCAGGTCAGTTCGTGACCTTCTAAGACCTGGAGTTAGCAGATTTCCGCCCCGTCTCACGGTGTTTTTCTTTCAGGGGGTGCTTCATCAGTAGTCTTCTCAAGCGTGGCTCCATCCGTCTCTCGCCCCATATCCTGGTCTGTATGTGCACCTTCGTGGTCCCCTTCTTTGTGGTGCGTAGATCGTGTCTTTTGTTTCAAGAGTGGGGTATTCATCGTTGGTTAGGTTCCGTACATTACAGATAGAATTGCTCTAGTTTTGTCGAAGTAGAAGACTTCATTACCTTCTTGTTCACACTCTCTTCCTTGTTCACATTCTGTACTTGCTTTTTTTTTTTTTTTAAATTAAATACGTCCATTTATTGAATTGACGAATAAAGTGGATTCTCCTTCGGGAAACCCGGGTTCGAATCCTCGGTAAGGTGTGGAGTTGTTTTTTTCTGTCAGGGGCACACAAAAAAACTCTAACCTGTACAGTTCACTGCGGCTGCACTAGCCTGGCGGCCTTAATTCCTCACCGCAAGGTACTATATTGGCAGTAAATGACAGTTTGACAATTACTTTCTGTACAACAATCCAACCAGAGACCTCTGAAGGTTCGGTCAACCTTTTTGAATCCAACGCCTACAGAGTATTGCCTGAAGCAACATCTGCAGATGTTAAGGTCATGTTTCCCTATTATTGCAGGCTCGAAATGACTGAGATATTCATTTCGCTCAACATCACAATGGAACGGTACCCATTTTAGTAAGGTTCTAAAATATTTCATTGATTTGAACAACAAAGACACAAATAATAATACATTTTTAAAAATGTATCGCGTGGCATATTTCGATTCATTTCGACAGGAGCAAACTGCAGGATTCACTGAACATAAATTAAAGCAGTAGGTTAACAAATGCCCGCAGAAGTCGGACGTGTCGGCCTAACGGCGCAAGAACGCAGCTCTGCTGTAAACAGGCACAACGCAATCACATCCGGAAAAAAAACTCCGGATGAACGCAGAAGAAGAAGAAGAAATCCAAGCGTATTCCATAAACGTGCTACCGATTCTAGTGCACTTGTCTGATTTCTGTGTGGTGATTAGATATCCCTATAACCAGTCTGTACAAGAGGAAATGACACCTGATGAACTGGCAGTACAAGCCAGAGATATCTTTATAACAGCAGCCAAAGATTTAATTCCGACCAGGACTAAGCAACATAAGCCATGGATTATATCTGATACGTTTGAATTAATAAAACAACGAAGGGAACTGAAAAAGAAAGGATGTGAATCTGATAACAGCAAGATGAAGTATAAATCTATAATCCGAGAAATAAGAAAGAAAAGAAGAAAGGACAAAAACCAATATATTCAAGATTGCTATATTAAATTAGAACAATATCATAAGAATGGAAGAGAGTACGAAATGTTCAAATAAATGAAGTTATTGACAAGAAATGTTCAACCCCAATTAAATGCTATCTATGACAAGTAGGAAACTACCTTAACAGAATCTAGACAAATATAGAAAGATGGCAGGAACACTGCAGCGGAATGTATGATATGAATGACTGTGAGTGTATGAATGATATACATGAACCAATGACAGCAGATACAGAACCTGAAACCTCATTAGATGAAATTGCATTGGCAATAAAGAACCTGAGGAATGGTAAATCACCAGAATGGGATGAGATACCAGCTGAACTAATTAAAGCGGGAGGGGAAGAAAGCATACCAATCTATCACGCATTATGTAAAAATGATATGGAAATATGGTATATGGCCAAAAGATTGGAAAGAGACCTATCTTCATTCCAATACCAAAAAAGGGCAACCTGAAATTATGCACCAACTATAGAACTGTTGCCCTGATCAGTCATGCAAGTAAAATTCTACTAAAAATCATAATGGGAAGACTTCGTAAGAAACTGGAAGAAGAGATTAACGTGGTTCAAGCTGGATTTAGACAAGGAAGAGGAACAAGAGATCACATACTCAAACTGCGTTTAATAATAGAGAATTTAATGTAAACTTATTCTCATGTTTTGTGCATTATTCAAAGGCATTTGACTGTGTACAACATCAGAAACTTTGGGAAATCATGAGGAATATGGGCTTTCCATCACATGTAGTACAACTCATAAAAATGCTCTATCTAGACCAACAAGCAGCGGTTAGAATAGATGGCGAGACATCAGATTGGGTTGACATCAAGCAAGGAGTCCATCGGGGCTGTGTGCTGTCACCCTATTTGTTTAACCTGTACGTCAAAAATATAATGAGAAATGTCAGAGATGATATAACCAGGGAGCAATATGATGCCCTAAATATCGGTGGTCATGAAATACCAGAGATTCGATATGCTGATGATACAGTATTACTATCCACATCACAGAATGGTATAGAAAACTTAATAACCTCAACCCAAAGAAATAGTGAAAATCACAACTTATATCTTAACATAGCAAAAACAAAGATAATGCATACAGATAAAACTACTATGGAGAAAGAAATATATGTTAATGAGGAAAGATTGGAGGTGGTGGAAAATTTCGAATATCTTGGGTCATTGATTACCAACAATGGTGACACAATGAAAGAAATTAAACGACGACTATCAATTGCTCTTCAAAGACTAAAACAACTGAATAAATTATGGAGTGGGACAGATAGAACTACAAAAATTAGATTTTTAAGAGCATGCATCTTTCCCATTGCAACATACGCCTGTGAGACCTGGACACTTACTAAACAAGCTGAACAGCGCATAAATGCCTTTGAATATAAATGTTATAGACGGGTTCTAAGAATATCTTGGGTAAAGAAAAGAACAAATGCATCCATACTTCAAGAGCTGAATATTGAAGAGGGTTGGCTATTAAAGACGATAAAACAAAGAAAATTGAAATATTTTGGTCACTTGAAACGTCATGAAAGTTTGGAGAGAACAATAATGGAGGGGTATATGCCTGGGAAGAGAGGAAGAGGAAGGCCAAAGAGAAGATGGGTGCAGGATGTGGCGGATGATCTCCAGATGGGTGTATCGGACGCGGGACATCTTGCTTGTGATCGAGAAGTTTTCCGGAAGGTTGTTATGGGAGCGAGGTTCTGCAAAGGACATGCTACTGAATGAATGAATTACCAGTTAGTTAGTTAGTTAGTTAGTTAGTTAGTTAGTCAGTTAGTTAGTTAGTTAGTTAGTTAGTTGTTTAGTTAGTTAGTTAGTTAGTTAGTTAGTTAGTTAGTTAGTTAGTTAGTTAGTTAGTTAGTTAATTAGTTAGTTAGTTAGTCGTGGTTCCAACGTCATGGCAACAAATCACCCCCATAATGCTCCGTTCCTGTGCAGTGAATATCACAGCAAATGCCCTCACATGTCCACATGTGAAGAGTGGAACAGACAGCAGCATTGAAAACCCAATAGCACGCACAGGCAAGTACATGCATAAGGCCGCTGCCAGAATGCCAACACTATAGTCCGCCACGAAAATTACAGTTCATCGTCAATAGAAGCGGCAGACATTAGAAATACAGCAGCTTCACACACATTACTGCATAATGCAAAACTAGCTAGTTCAGCAACCGGCCGCCGCCATTTTCTGAACATGCAGTTCGCGAAGCAAATAACTGCGGACAGATGTAAAAACGCTCCACACGAAATCCACAGCTCACAGTGTCGCTCCAATCACTCAACTCAGTAGTCCCTCGCCATCGGGTGAACCGTGTCGCTCGCCATCAGGTAATCCCACACCGACTTCTGTACTTATAATTTACGTTTCCAAGTCAAGGGCGAGAGACCAACATTTTAGTCCAACCAACCCGTGTGTGGAATGAACCCTCTACCTCGGTATCACCTAATTGGTGTACCTAGTTGGTACACCGGAAGTTTAAGAGCGAGCTCTGGTATCCATTCAGCCATGCTGACCTCCAGCTATAAGATGTATCGGTATCTCTTTATTGTTTGTGTGCTGACGAAGGTTGTCGCAGCAACGTCCATTTTATCATTTGTAATTATGTTGTTGTACAGCATACTAATGCCACTTCTCGTTTTCTTTGAATTATTTATTATATTTCTTGTAAAAATCTTTCTTGGTGCACTTCAGTGCTGTCGAAGCTCACAATTTATTTATTATATTTCTTGTTGCTACCTTTCTTGGTGCACATCCGCCTGTTGAAGGTCACGATTGATTTATTGAACTTAAGGACTATTTTCCCAGCTCAGTGCTTGATAAATTATGCAACGAAATAATTGTTCTAAGCAGTCACGCGTAAAGTAGTAAATAAAGTTATAGGGTATTTCAGCACGTTGTTCAGCCTATTTGAGCATATTGTGGAGATACAGGGCGTTGTAAAGTCTCACTACACTTTATACGTAGAACAGATGTTTGTTGGAGAGTACGTTTTCCGTTTGCAAGACGGAAAACATACTCTCCAACAAACAGCTGTTCTACATACAAAGTGTAGTGAGATATTACAAATACCCTATATAAAGTCGGACATTGAACAAGCAACTAGAAAGTCACATAGAAGCCCTGGAGATGTAGATATACGGACGAATAGGCCGTATTTCATGGAAACAAAAACAATCAAATGCAGAGGTCCTAGAAAAACTGGGAATGAAGAGAGAGGTTGATGAAAGAAATTAAAGAGGAGACAAGTGAAATATTTTGGCCACGTTAAAAAACATGATACTCTTATAAAAATCATACTGGAAGGCAAGGTTGAGGGCAAGCGAGCAAGAGGTAGACAACGATACAAGTGGGAGGATAACATCAAGAGATGGACGAGCATCAGCCTGACAGAATGTACAGTCAGGGCGAGAGACAAACAGTGTTGGAGATCCATGTTTTGGAGGGCATGTTGCAGGCTTTGAGGTGCGGTGGCGGCCTGGCCAGGGGTAAGTTTTCCTGGTAGCAAGGAACTCCGTAGTGCCCTTAAAAAGTGAGCCCCTTTAAGCATCAAACAACACGTTTAAAATGCTGTCGTACGAGGGGAAGTCAATAAGTAAGTCACAAATGGCTGTAGAAAAATAACTAAGTATATGATAACAACTTGAAACCCGTTTATTTTTATACATACATTGTCCCTTTATTTCTCAACATATTTCCACCAACATTGATGCACTTATTACATCGTTTTACCAGTTCTCCCAAGCCGGCTGCATAGAACTGCGTGCTCTATTTTCTAATCCACGTTTTCACTTAACAATCAACTTCGGCGTCATTCCCGTCTTTGGGAAAATGTTTCTACCCAGCTATACGGGACAAACATTTGTCAGCATAAACATGAAGCATTTCCTTATGAATGTCCTTTGCAGTCAGTCCTTTTGCCCACTCACACACACACACAAAAACCCACAACAGCAGGTTGCTCTTTGGTTGTACACTCCGTAAGTACAGTCGCCATTTTCTTTATGCGCTGAGCATGCGAATGAGACACCCAGCGCCACCTAACGAACGAGAATATAAAGTTCGATGGTGTTGTCACCTAATGACACCTGTAGAAAACACAAACTACATTTACCTGCCATCCCACCGAACTATGTGACTTACTTATTGACTCACCCTCGTATTAGTAGCAATGGCTCCTCCTAGAAACCAGTAATTTTAGACCCTGCCAGACACAGCTGAAGCGTGTCGGACTCATTGTGTTTGCCCTCTGTTTTGTTGATAAATCTTTCGGCACTCGAGCGGTGTAGTGGTCAATATCTAGCAGGTTGCCAGTACTTCCCAAAACATTTCTGAGAAGAAGTCTCCGTGGCGAAGAGTTACATCGCCTGCTCGGGCTTCAGATTCATGGTTTCGATACCGAATTACGTTGTTCAGTGCACTAGTGCAATTTTCTCGGAGACTCCTGGGGGTGGGTGGGGGGGGGGGGGGGGTCTTCGCTGGAATTATAGAATTTGTGCTGTGTGCGACGCTTTCGGCCGGCCGTCCTGAGGAAAGAGACAGAGCCATATAAACCCAGTGGGGTAAAACCCAGTGCAATGAAGTCGGTTCTCTTGCCTTTTAATAAACCATTTGAAAACTTTGTTGAGAGCGGAGATTGCCCGGTGACTAGCACTCATAGGCTCGAGTTCGTATCCAGTAGGTCAGCATGGCCGAATGGATACGAACACGCCTTATTAAACATCCGGTGTGCTGATGTCGAGGTATGGGTTTCAACCACTACATCGGACAGTTGGACTAAAATATTGACTGCTCGTCCCTGACTTGGGGACGTAAATTACAAGTATCTCTGAAGTCGGAGTAGGTTCGCCTGATGGCGAGGGACACTGGTAAAAGGGAAAGCTAATTCACACGTAAAATTCAGTCAACTGCTACTAGGAGTAGTGTGTATGGACTACGCTTGAGTTCAAAGCGAGCGAGCGGGAAAAAAATTAACTTGGGCTCCGATGTCGAGTCAGTTACAATGCAAATGTTTTGAAAGTGGCTACTGTACTACTACTATATTAATGATTCAGAGCCAAACAACAAGTAGGTTAGGATCAAACAAGGTGCACAATCAAATGAACAAGTTTTGTAATGTAAATGTCTATTCACTGAGCATTAAAATTGAGGGAGATTCCACGAAACAAAACAAATAACACCATGACCCTAGTATGGCGATATATCGTCCTTCTGTCCAAATGGGAGGTCACATTTGGCGATATATTTTTCTTCTGAATCGGTTAAGAATGCTAGCATGCATGCACTAGAATGCATGAAAGATAGGCATGCAACATTTCTGGCGATATTACGAGAAGAGAACGCCTGGAATATAGTGTAACAGCTGGAAATCATATGGACACAGAGGTAGAGGAAGACAATGGGAGACGAGTTTTGACAGTCCTTCATCCTGGCATTGAAATATATCGGCACATGAAGGGTCATTTATGTCATCGATCGGAAGATGTGGTGAAGCATGTTCGCCCATATCAATGGTCAAGGCACTTGATGGAGGTGTTCATGATGAATTTATAAAGAGTAGTATACGTATTGTACCTATACTGTTGTAATGCACATTAAGGGAGTCTCCGTGGCGAAGTGGTCAAGCCGTCTAACTCGGGCTCTGAAGGTTGTGTATTCGATTCGCGGGCCGCGTCCTTCGGTTCACGGGTGCATTTTTTTCGGATACTCCTGAGGCTTGTCGCTGGAGCTACGGAGTTCGTGCTTTGTGCGACGCTTTCGGTAGCTCGCGCTGTGGAATGAGACTGAGTCATGTGGGATAAAAACCAGGTGCAATGAAGTCGACCCTGTCGACTTTTAAGCGACTTTTTTTATGCACGTGAAAAGTGGACAATATGAAGGAAAGCCAAAAAAAAAAAAAAAAATGTCTATGGCTCGTAAAGGACATGCAACTATTTATTTTTTTTCCGCTTCCTAATTTGTTTATTAACAAATAACCAAGTACTAAGAAAACAAATGAAAATCGTAAATTGATTAGAGAAATTACACGTAGACAGTCAAAAACATTTGCACATGTTATGAGAAGAAATGAATTTGAGAACTTGGTGACAACTGGCAAGATCGATAAGGGAACAGACCAAGGGGAAGACCGAGAAGTAAATACCTGAATGGCTTGGCCACATGGCATGGTCGAGATAGGAACACTGAGGCTGAACCACGGTTCTGGTGATCGAGTGAAATGGCGAGTCATGACCCCCCATGCTTTCCGACATGGCACAATGATGGATGGAATGTGTTTATTCCCTGTTTTCAGTCTTATGATTTTGGTTTGATTTTGTATTCAGTAAAACATTTGAATACTTCTGTTTTCAAGCTAAGTACGTCTTGTTCTCTCTCTCTCTCTCTCTCTTCCTCTCTCTCCTCTCTTCTCTTCTTCTCTCGTCTCTCTCTCGTCATCTCTCTCTCTCTCTCTATCTCTGTATGTGGTGGCGTGCGTGCGTGTGTGTGTGTGTGCGTGTGTGTGTGCGTGTGTGTGTGTATGACAAAGAGGTTGATCGAAAGATGAGTTTTGTATTTGCATCTTTGGTGTCCCGCCGCTAGCCTACTGGACACCCTGGGCAAGGCGGAGTATCAGTTTAGCCCCCCCCCCCCCCCCCCCCCCCCGCCATGTCTATCAAGTTCATGAAGCCATGGCTGCAGGTAGTGGATGGAGTTGAAGAGCAGCCCACAGAATGTTGTTGATTGTGGTCTCCAATTTCACGACAGTAGGCAGAGGATCTCTTTTTGAAGACAATGGCTACATCCATCAACCAGTATGGTCACTGTTAAGAAAGAAATCAATGGCAAGCTACATCTACCTAGAAACTCTTTTCGTCAATTTAGCGCTGATCCACTACTCTGGTGATCGTGTGAGATAGCGAAACATGACCACCCAAGCTTATCATCATGACACACGCCAATGATGATGATGATGATGATGATGATGATGATGATGATGATGATGATGATGATGATCTTTGATGCGCAGAGATTCTCATTCACATATCATGTTCATTCACAAAGCCAAGGCTATGTATTATTCTTATGCTCTTGTTCAGTGCTTGTATTTCTACATACATGTATGTGTGGTTGGTACATTCCTCTGTAATTGTTGCTACTTTCTTCTAGTATAGTTTACTGATGAGCCTGACAGCTTTCCTATCACATTCATCACACGATACAGGGGAGTTGAGCTGAGTCACGAACCGACATCACGGCACTCGGGACATTCCCATACGGGGTCCGTCCTCATCTGCAACAGCCAGTGAAGAGACCCAATGCAATAGGTACCAGTAGCAGTCTGACTATGTGTGCGTCTGGCCTTTCCTCAGAGTTTTGAGTGTTAGCCAGATCCTCTGTAGCACCATTCTCCCCAAGTCGTGATAATCTATCTGTTCTTCTGCATTATACACACGTTCCCAAAGAGTCCCAACCATGTCTGCCTTAGCATGCACCAATACCCCACAGACTGGTGCAGACCCAGCCAATCTGTCCGTCTGATCGTTTTCCAACACATCAGCATGTCCTGGGGGGGGGGGGGGGATCCAACAGATGCTCTCTTTTTTGGGGGGGATGGGTGGGGTTGTTGGACGTAAGCCTGTCACTCTGCCCGAAGTATAACTATCTTCATCTTTTTCATCATACTTTTTTAGACCGTTACAATCACGACATGCACGTGTTGTTTGTCAAGGCCAGAGGAACGCCGCCGTGACTTCCTCCGCCTTTATTCTCAGACTAGATGTGGTATCATATGCCAGGCTCTCCTGCACCAAACATCTTCCACCAACCTTCGGTCAAAAAACCCAAGCACTTCTTTCACCTCTTGGCACAGAGCCACCCGTGTAGATGATTACATTGCCTGGTCGCGAATTGTCGAGAATCAGTTGTACCACCCATTCAGTGCAGCCGAAATGCCAACCCCAGCATTCCCGATACAATGTTATTATGACCCTGCACAGGTCTGACTTCCTCTGGCATTCCGACCCACCCCTCTCCTCTCCAAATCTTCCCAAGCATGCACAGAGTCTCTGATTGTGCCCTCTGCCTGAGCCATACATAATTTTCCTGTGATCAATCTGTGTCCCTTAAACTATGTCCAGGGCTTCGGGCAGGAGGCGTTTCCGTGTCTGCAGCCACGCTGAGATGTATGACTTAGTCTGTAGCATTTTGAGCCTTTCTGCAATCGTGGATAAGGCTAGGATGTATCGCTTACACCGGCTTGTCCCTTGTACATCCCAGTATACAGGGGAAAGAACTCAAACATTTAACACGAATAATAATTACTGCACAGTAAATGCCGTGTATACTGAGAACAGTAATTGAACGTTCTATAGAAGTAAACACAGATCTATAGCTTTGTTTTATTGACTACACAAAGGCTTTTGATAAAGTGAGACATGTCGACATGACAATGATGCTTGACGATGTACAAATTGATGGAAAAGACCTCAGACTTGTAAAAAACATATATTGGAAACAACAAGCTGCCAACAGAATTGATGACGATGTAGGTCAATTTCAGCATATTAAGAGAGGTGTGAGATAGGGATGTGTAATGTCTCCAGATCTTTTTTTCCCTGTACAGTGAAAATATTTTCAGAAATATAGAAGATATGGACGGAATCAACATTGGGGGCCGATACATCAATATAATTAGATATGTGCATGATACAGTCTTGATTGCAGACAATGAACAAGACCTGCAAAATTTAGTAGATGCGGTTGTTGCACACAGTGAACAACTAGGGTTAGAACTGAATATTAAGAAGACACAGATTATGGTCGTCACTGGGAAGAAGGAAATACCACAATGTGATATACGAGTAAATTGGCATATTTTTAAGCAAGTGAATCGATACAGTTACCTCGTAACATTCATAATATCTGATGGGAGACGCCTTGAAGAGATTAGAACAAGAATCGCCATTGCGAAGGAAGCCTTTTGCAAGATGAAAAACATACTGACCAATAAAAAGATATCAATTGAAACGAGAAAAATAGTGTTGAAGTGCTACATAGAACCTGTAGTTTTATATGGACGTGAAGCGTGGACAATGAGCAGTCAAGCTGAAAAACATCTGATGGCTGTGGAAATGTTGTTTCTGAGGAAAATGCAAAGAATACCATGGACAGACAGAAAAACCAAAGAACAAGTCCTTCAAGAAACGAATGAAGATCGCATTTTAAAAAAAGTCGCTTAAAAGTCGACAGGGTCGACTTCATTGCACCGGGTTTTATCCCATATGGCTCAGTCTCTTTCCGCAATGCGGGCTGCCTAAAGCGTTGCACAAAGCACGAACTCCGTAGCTTCAGCAACGACCCCAGGGGTCTCCAAAAAGAATGCACTCGTGAACCGAAGGACGCGGTCCGGATTCGAACCCTCAACCTTCAGAGCCCGAGTCAGAACAGGTCATTCTTCTGCGTCTCAGAACAGGACACAATAGATTACGCAACCACATGTATACAAAATTCAAGATCGGTGACTCAGCCATGTGCACATGTGGTTTGGCGTCGCAGACAGCAGCGCACATACTCCAGGATTGCCCAAACTACAACATATCCAGGCGAACCTTCTGGCCTAGAGAGACAACAGTGGAAGATAAACTCTATGGACCGCTGAATGAACTAAAAAAGACTGTTAGATTCATACAAGAGACAACATTGCAGTTATAAACATATTTCAGGCGAACGAAAGAAGAAGAAGACGGCTTGAAATGAAGATCGTAAACTGATTAGAGACATTAGACGTAGACAGTCAACATTTTTTGGGCATGTTATGAGAAGAAATGAATT
Organism: Cepaea nemoralis; assembly: GCA_014155875.1. Taxonomy (NCBI): domain Eukaryota; kingdom Metazoa; phylum Mollusca; class Gastropoda; order Stylommatophora; family Helicidae; genus Cepaea; species Cepaea nemoralis. Next base: position 35,265 of record JACEFZ010025942.1, read on the forward strand.
GGAGAACTTGGTGACAACTGGCAAGATCGAAGGGAAGAGACCAAGGGGAAGACCGAGAAGTAAATACCTGGATGGCTTAGCCACATGGCATGGTCGAGACAGAAACACGGAGCTGATCCACGACTCTGGTGATCGAGTGAGATGGCAGAACATGACCGCCCACGCTTACCGGCATGGCACATGATGGATGGAATAATTATTGCAGTATCTTCCCTTTAAGCACATGTTGAAAGGCGCAGTTTTATTCGTCGATATATTTAACTCTAGCCAATGAACACACTCCTACCTTCACCGCGTTCTTCTTGCAGTAATTTTCAACATGGCTGAAGGTATACAGAAACGGCTGCAGAATGAACTGGAGAAGTTCCAGACTGTCCAGAAAGGTAAATAAGACGAAATAAATGTATAGATACACATAGAAGAATATGGGAAAGACTGTATTAACAGTACAAGTAGAGACTTGATGCCAGCGTTCATTACACTGTAAATCGGCGTCATGAAGAAAACCAGTATTTTGCCTCATCATGTCATGTGCACCCAGCATAGTCACTGTGTTCAATCAATCAATGAGGTGCCGTCTTCGTAATGAAGGTTGGCTGCAATGGATCTCCAACACTGTCTCTTCCTTGACTGTACATTCTGTCAGGCTGATGTTCGTCCATCTCTTGATGTTATCTTCCCACTTGTATCGTTCTCTACCACTTGCTCGCTTGCCCTCAACCTTGCCTATGGTTTTTATAAATAACTTCTATCACTATCAATCATGTCTTTTAGTTTTAACCTGACCAAAATGTTTCACCTATTCGTCTGTACATCCACATCTCCAGGGCCTCTATGCAACTTTTTAGTTGCTTGTTCAATGTCCAGGCTTCCGAGCCATACAGTAGCGTTGAATATACGATTATACGTAGCATTTGACAATTCTCATTTTTAATGCGTTATTATTAATCTCTCTAGATGTTAATACTGATTTTTTCCTCCGAAGTATCTGCCTGCACTGCGAGGAACCACCAGTCTGCACACCAATAAGCCAGGCATGGGACAACATAGGACATGGTAACGGATACTCACGCAAACCTCAGGTCCTGTATGACCTGATGTTGGACAACAGGATGTTTTCATCCGGCATATTACAGGACTTCGCGCTGGAGTTCACAGCCAGCGAACACAAGCAAGCAATACTGATTTCATGCTGTTGAAAGCATTTTTGGCCATTCCTATTCTCTTTTTGATTTCCATTTCACTTTTGCCATCATCTGATATTATATGTCCAAGATAAGAGAAACTTGTTCTAGTATCTGCCCGTATACTGTGGTGTTCATTGATGACCTTTCTTTTTCACTGCTAATTATCATAGTTTTTGTTTTTTGGATGTTAATATCTAAGCCACATTCTGCACTGTGCCTGTTTACTTCTTCCACTAGGTCTTGCAACTCTTGCTCACTTTCTGCAAGTAACACGGTATCGTCAGCATATCTAAGATTGTTTATGATTCTTCCATTGATGCTGAGTCCAGGCATTTCAACTTGTTTAACCCTTTTAGGACGGAACAACATTGGGCCAAATTTAGGTTTCCCTCTGAAGAAGACGGAGCCATTTTTTTGGAGTACAGAAATGACTGAAGTGACAATTTTATAAATTCAAAAAAAAATATTAGAACCCTATATAGTTAGTTAGTTAGTCGAGAGATCATCCTCGTTGCACATCGAACCATTCAGTCCATAAGTGCTCGGATCCCCTCCTCAGCAAATCCCGCAGCGTGTAGCGGCTAACGACGCCAGTTCTGTGTTGGTTTATCAATCTTCTTTGGCTTCCTGCGTAGTGTTCTTGTTTGGCCACCCCTCTTTTAATTTGCTGCTCCCGCAGTCTGGCCATTGTTGTAGATTCACAGTCATCACTTGGTTCTCGCAAAAGTCTCACTTCTCGTAGAGCATTCAGAATGTCAGCCTGGTCCATGGCGCGTCCGCCCTCCACAGTAGCCTCACCTGCGAGCTTGTCAGCCCGCTCATTTCCTTGTACTCCCGCATGACCTGGCACGAAGATGAAACTAATCTTTGCCAGCCGAGACCGCTTCAGAGGCAGCAACCATTCTCTTCGGATCGACCCCTCCTCTATCCTCTTGATCATGTTCATTGAGTCGCTAAGGAAACAAGCCCTAGTGAATGTCTGTGTCTCGAGCCATGTTATTGCTTTACTTACTGCCATGACTTCCATGGTCAGGCTACTTGTGATTTCAGTGAAAGCACCAGAGTCCTCCTTCACAATTCTCCCTCCGGCCCGAGCTGTAAAGGCCCATGAGCTTCTCACATGTCGGACGACCGACCCATCTGTGTAGATGACCGCGTCACCGTCTAGCGAATTCTCGAAAATCAACGCTTGTACTTCAGCCTCAACAGCAGCCGGATTTTCTTGTCTGCATTTTCTATCTAGTTGGATGCAAACTGAAAAGGATGTGCAGAAGTCTGTTGGCACTTGCACCCACTCCTCGCCAGGTTCTAAGTCCTCAAGTGAACACACCTGTTGAAGAATGTCTTCGGCTTGACCCATCCACGACCGTCCTCTTTTTAACCTGCTGCCCTTCACCTTCCTAATTTCACTATGCAGTGGATGTTGTGTGTTTGCGTTAATTCTGAGGTAGGCGCGTGCCCTGCAAACTTGTATTCTCTCTTCAATGGTTGGAAAATCAAGAAGGTAGCGCATCGCCCTGCATGCTGTATCTCTTGTACATCCAAGAATAATGCGCATAGCTTCATTCTGTATCCTTTCCATCCTTTCTATCTGCTTATGGCTGAGAGTCAGGATTGCCATTGCATACTCCAAAACAGACATGACCAGCCCCTCGTACAGAAGACATAGATGGCGCTGCTCACAGTTTGCTGCCGCCATCACCCGCATCGCTGCCAAACCCCGCTTGGCCTTTGTTATCACCTGGTCTATGTGCACATTATAAGCAAGGCTTCGATCAAACCGTATCCCCAGGTAATTCATTGCCTGCGTTCTTTCCACCGTCTCTGAACACAGCATTACAGTTGGTGTTGGATTGTTGACAATATGATTATTCAACGAGAACCAAGTCACTGTTGCCTTTGTTGGGTTGACCATTGCCCCAGCTTCATCACACCAAGTACTTATGCGATTGAGTTCGGTTTGTAGTTCCACAGCAACCTCCTCTCTATCCTTACCCTGACGATACACTAAAACATCATCGGCATACGACAATGTCCTGCCAGGTCCAGTGATCTGCTCACTGGTGATTCTCACTGTGTAGGCGTTGAACAGTACCGGAGATAATGGTGATCCCTGTGGTAGGCCAGGATATATTGTTGTTGGTTCCGAAGTCCAACTGCCACATCTAAAAACTACTTTCCGTTGGTAGAGGGCTGCAGCGATCCAACTAAGGAGGAATGGACTTACGTTTAGTTCAAGAAGCTGAAACATTAAAAAATCCAGTGGTACTCTGTTGTATGCGTCCTCAAGATCAATCGCTGCAGCAACGGTTTCAGTGCCTGAGTGGAAACCTTCATAGACATCATGGGCAAAGACTGCTGCATTGGTCCAGGTTTCTCTTTTTGGACGGTACCCACCCAGGGTAGGTGGGAAAACACCTTGCCTCTCTAGTTGGCTTGATATTTTCCTGGCAATTACCTTCTCCAGCAGCTTGCCTATTGTATTCTGCATGGTTATAATTCGATATCCCTGAATTTTTTTGTGGTCTTTGTCAGGCTTCGGCAAGGGAATCAGATAGCTGTGTAACCATTCCTCCTTGATGCTAGCACTCCCTATACTGTTGTTGTACATGTCTGCTAGTTTCTCTAGCTCATTGTCGGTACACCTATTTATGTCGTCGTATCTTATGCCATCAGGACCTGGAGCACTGTTTTTTGATCGTCGAAGCACAGCCTTGATTTCTTTCACTGTCACTGTGTCTTCATCCGAAGTGTTCTGGGCCTTGCATCTGTCTGAGGTGACCTCCTTGGCCAGATTTCGGCCTCCCATGTCTGTCTGGTTGCTCTGCTCAAGGTAGCGTTCAAAGAGGGCTTTGCCCTTGTCCTCGTCAGTCCTCTGCCAGGTGAGGTCAGCACCTTGGAAGTCAGAAATGCTCTTATTCTTGACTACACCACTCATGCTTTTATGTAGTCGCCAGAACAATTTCAGTGACTTGTCTGTGCTTACTCTTTGACACACCTCTGCCCATTTTTCGCTTTTAACCACCTTGACCAGTTTTTTGAAATAGCTTACTTTTGTGTGCATCTCTCTTTCTAAGTGCAAGCAGGGACTAGGATGACCAGCTCTGTTCTTCTTGGCATTTTGCCATCTCCTTACAGCACTACGCTTATCCACCCAAGCCTTCTCCACCTCGAAACTCCACCACGGTGGCTGCTCCCAGCTTTTTTTCCTGCCCTGAAACGTTCTGCGCTTGTCACGTCTTATTTTACTCACCACATCTTGCCCTGTACTGTCATACTGGAACGTCTTTACCTTTAGCTTGTGCTGCCTGGTTCTGCCTTTCTCCACCAATATGCTGCACGGGTGGTGGTCGCTGCCATGGTGTCCTAGGACACCCCATCTACACACTGTAGTGAGTGAAGGTGAAACTAGCGCCAGATCAATAGCACTGTCCTCATCGCCTGGACGGCTTGCTGTCCTGGTGACACAGCCACTGTTAATACAAACCAGGTCGATGGTTTCCAGTGCAGTCTCGAGCTCCTCCCCTTGTGTATTGGAGGAAGTGTTTCCCCATGCTCTGCCTTTAGCGTTGAAGTCACCACAGAAAATAACATTTCTCTCGTGGCCTAATATGCCACTTAAGCACTGCCACTTCTGGGCGTCCATACTCGCATTGCGGGCATAAACATTAACCAACACGAATGGTATACTGGAATGAACTCTCAACGCCTGTATTTGTATATCGTCACTGTCCCAACTGGACATGTCTAGCTCTGACGCCACCATGCTGTCGCGAACGAGAATCGCCGTTCCCAGATGTCGTCTGTTGTAGAAACATTTGAAGCCGGCAATTCGGAGTAGCTGATCGCCCAGTCTCGTCTCCTGGAGTGCTACAATGTCGTTCCTGTAAACTAGGGTTTCTAAAATAGAGCCCCGTTGTTTTACACTGGCACAGTTCCAATATAGAATACGGATATTCCTGAGTCCTAGACGGTGACACTTGAGTCTAAAACGCCTCAAACCACCGCGCTTACCTTGCTTCTTTGTCCCTGCGCGGCTACCACGCCGCTTCGTTATGTTGACTGCTGACCGCTCGGAAAAAACACGTTCTTCCGCCATGTTGAAAAAACGTAAACACAGACTGAGAAAACCACACACGCTGCTGAAAATTCACTCAAGGATGGCTTCGCTCGATGCACGAACTCCGTAGCACCCGCGCAGATCTTGAGTAGAAACTCCTGGTTTTACATCCTGGCACACCAATTACACGCAAGAGATGAATAAATCCATCCCCTACGCGAAAAAGTTAACGAACACAAAACAACACGACCGTCCGTCGCCATCTTGAAACCGGAAGCTGCCGAAGAACCCTATATAGATATATACAAGTATATATATTCTTAAAGAGGATATAGTAAAGTTTATTTCTGTGTATGATTGAAGTTGTTTTGTTCATGTTTACGCAAATTTGATAACCTCATTTGTGTTTTGTGAAAAATAAAATATTTCATACCACTATGTATGAATTGGTACTAAATATTTAAAAAAAATGGTACTCACCTAAAATTTCCTCATTGAATACCACACCACTTTAGAATAATTTTAAACACTTATGGTTAAATAAAAAACACCTATGAATTCCCTATTGACATTTGTAATAGGTTGGCTATCAACTGGTGACATGTTTTTTGGTCCGGCCATTGCCATGAAAGGGTATAGATAAAACGATCTTCTTATTCCCAACACACAAAACTACGGGGACACGAGGTTGAAATCCTCATGGGCACTTTCTGTATCACTAAAGTCATTATCTGACAGTCCTGAACTGACAAAATCGCTACTATCAGAGCTAGTCAATGCTAGTACATCTTCGGGTTCAAAGCTGGCCATTTTAGAAATCACAAATCCACGAAAAAATGGTTTACTTCGGAAAAAATTGCACAAAGTAATGACCACTTGTCTGAATCACGCTAGAAACGGAAATGTGGCGGCTAAAATGGCTGACGATTGCAAGGAAGCATTTGATTGGTCTGTATTATTAAAAGCACACCAATCATAGCAGTTCTTACAAACAGGGCCGATTTCTGGACACTCCGTCTTTTTCAAAAGAGCAAGATGGCCGCTGAAGGGCCAGTAAATCGGCCTGGCCGGGGTCTAAGGGTTAAAAATTCTTTCTGTGTATAGGTTGAAGAGGCTTGGGGACAGTACACATCCCTGCCGTACTTCTCTTTTTATCTCTATAGGCGACGAATAGTTATTACCGCATCTAATAGACACCACTTGTTCCCAGTACAAGTTACTAATAAGTCTGATGTCCTTTCCATCTACTCCTATATCTTGAAGGCACGTAATTAGTCGTTCATGTTGTACTCGATCAAAAGCTTTCTTGTAGTCTATAAAACAAACATATATACTATTTTAAACTTCTATATATTTTTCAATTAACATCCTCAAACAGATAATTGCTTCTCTGGTGCCGCTGTTTTTGCGGAACTCAAATTGTTCTACAGCTACTTCCTCGTCTATTTTATGTTGAACTCTTTCTTGTATGACCTCTAGTAGTATCTTAGTTATGTGGCTCATTAAGCTAATAGTTCTGTAATCCTCACACTCAACAGCTCTTGATAGTCTGTTAAAAAGAATAAATTGATATTAATAATAATTAAATAATAATCCACGTCACAGAATGGTATAGAACAACTAATAATCTCAAGCCAAAGGAATAGCAAAAATCACAAATCACAGTACTACAGTGATGCCAGTACGTCAATTAGAAGTGAAGCTCTTTTGTGTGTCCCTCTCGGAGTGTCTCCAACAAAATGTCTATAAATGAACAAATAATCAGAGATGCAAAAATACAAGACAAGTGCTGCAGATTAAAAGAAAATACTCATCTAACAGTATTTTCTCATTTACAGTTAATTCTAAGACAATATTAAATTGTACTGCCAGTCCGTGAGATTCAGATTGTCTCAAACGGGTCATAGATTGAAATGAAAACTGAATTAAAAAATATGTTCCGTCATGTTAAATGATAAACAATAGTAAAAGTATTCAAATAAATTATTAATAATCTTTAAACTTGTATTCTCTTTAACTTTAGTTGTTCAAATTGCATGTTTTGAGCGTAGAAAGTATATGCGGCCTAGTCCAGTCGATATGCTCACCGCCGCCATATTGGATTTCCTTACACAAAGATGATACAAGATGTCCTCAAACATATTTTATACGATATATCAAGCAATATCCGTGATGAAACTCTCCAAATGTATGTAAAAATGGATGCAGAATTTGAAAATTCATCTAAAAACATAGTAATATTAAGAAATCAACCTCTAGAAAATAAAATTACTTACCTTTTGCCAAATAATTACATTTATTTAAAAGTCACGATAATTTCAACCAATCGCTATGCATAGAATGTTGACTAACCTATTCTGCAGAAACCAAGATGGCGTTTGTTATTGTCACATGATATTTGAATGAATGACATCAGAAGCGTACATAGTCTTTACATAGCCATATTTGGGGGACACAATCCATCCTTCTGTGCAATTATTTATGGAGAAAGAAAGATATTAATGAGGAAAAATTGGAGGTGGTGTAATATTTCGAATATCTTGGGTCATTAATTACCAACAATGGTGACACAATGAAAGAAATTAAAAGATGAATATCTATTGCTCCTCAGAAACTAAAACACCTGAAAAAATTGTGGAGGGGGACAGATATAACTACAAAAAATGGAAAATTTGGAATATGGCATTGCAGCTTGGGCAACAGCAGCTAAGTCAAACTTTAACAAAATAAGTAGAGTCCAAAACCAAGGAATGCGAATCATAACTGGAAGCCTGAAGACAACGCCTATTAATGAACTAGAAAAGATCACTTGTTTACAACCAATGCAGGACAGAAGAGATAGCAGAGCCCAGTAACAAGCAGAAAAATTTAGAAGATTGACAGACCACCCTATGTATAACAGGTTTAATGGTTTTGGAAAGGGAAGACTGAAGCGTAGCAACTTTGTAGAAACAGCAAAACGAAAGATTAGGGCAGATCCCATACTTAACATATCAACAGTCAAAACCATTTACAATGTACACAAGTTCCCAGCTTGGAGACAGCAGCAACTGCCTGAGATGATAGAAAACATTCCTGGTATTGATAAAAAGAAAACTCAGAATGAAACCGAAAGAAGAAAAATAACCCTAAACTACATAAAAGAACATTACCCAAGCAGCAATTGGACCAATACATATACAGATGGATCAGCCAAAAATTCAATAGAAAATGGAGGAGGAGGAATTCTTCTAAATTTAAAAAATGGAATGAAAAAAACACAGTCAGTGGCAACTGGAAAATTTTATGATCTTATTTTATGATTTTATGATAAAAAGAGGCTTTGAAAACTGCAGCAGAAATGCTCTTGATGGAGGAAAATAAAGAGAAGCAAATAGCTATCTTCACAGATGCAAAGTCAGCTGTCTCAATACTGAAGAGCAAAAACAGCACACAACTAGCTGACCTAAGAGCAGCACTCCATGGTCTCAGGGGCGTCACGCGGGGGGTGCGGGTTGCACCGGGTGACACCATCAAGGGGTGACACCAAAATAAAAAAATTGCAAATTTGACAAAGCAGACATAGCTCTGTCTAGTCGGGTTTCATAACCGTTCATTGTTAAATACATGAGCAGGCACAGGGTTACTATATGCGATTATATATGGTACAGGAACACTCGGAAGAAGACCATGGTGAAAGTCTAGAGGGGTGACACCAAGAGTTTACCGCACTGGGTGACACCAACCCCAGTGACGCCACTGCATGGTCTATGCCAGAAATCCAAAAGAGTTGTAATACAGTGGATCCCATCACATTGCAGTATACCTGGAAATGAAGAGGCTGACAGACTGGCAAAAGAGGGTGGACGATTACCACAGCCTGACATAGACATAACCTATAATGAGGCACAGAGGTTTATAAAAAGCACTTATAGAACCAAATGGGAATCAGAGCATCCAGGCCACCAGAAGGATGATGCATATTACAAACTCGACCGAAGAGAACAAGTAGCAATCTTCAGACTCCGCACAGGACATAACAGGCTGAAATACCACTTGTTCAATAAACTAAAGATAGGAGATACCAATGAATGTAATTGTGGAACTGGTAAAATGACAGCTAAACATTTGCTGCAGGAGTGCTCAATATATGCAGAACAGAGAAAGATATTTTGGCCCACACCTGCTTCATTTGAGGACAAGCTCTATGGAGATATCAACAAGCTCAAGTTAACTGCAGCTTACTTTAACTACATTCAGGTTGATATTTAAAGGTGCATGAAGAAATATTTAGACTGCCACACTTCATACCACAGGTATGTCTGTTACAAAAGCATCCCAGAGGCATGAAATGGAATATTGCTTGGATAACAAATCCATTACGTGGAAAGTCTGAATCAAAAGCTCACTGTGTGGGCTTCATAAAAAGGTGGGAAAAGTGTCCTAGTGGCACGAAATGGAATATTGCTTGGAGAGCAAATCAATTTCGTGGAAAGTCCGAATCGAAAGCTCACTGTGTGGATGTCATCTGCAGACTCCATTCTTCTGGTTTCCGGAAGAACAGCCTATGGTGAACGGAAGGCCCAATATACAGAAGTGAGGCTAAGCAACAATGTGCAGGACATGACGATTCCTTGGGTGAGCCCAGTACCAGATGGCGGGGAATGCCCATGGTCTGCCCCTGCCTTCCCTTGAGGGTTGACCAGGGTGTTTTTGGCTGTTCTATATGGGCCAGCTGGGATGGGGGATAACACCACAACAGTGAGAGTCAAGCGTCCTAAGAAACCCCCGGGAAGGTTAACCCGGTCAGCAAATGCCCGCAGAAGTCGGATGTGTCAACCTAACAGCGCAAGAACGCAGCTCTGCAGTAAACAGGCACAACGCAATCACGTCTGGAAAAAAAAAACTCCGGATGAACGCAGCAGAAGAAGAAGAAGAACTACAAAAATTATATTTCTTACTTAATGCCAACTAGGTGTCCAATCTCGCTACCAAAGAGATCAGGAGGATGTTTGGTTGCTAAAATATTATTTGATACCAGTCATTCTTGGGAGTAACTGATCCAAATAACCCCTTTCGCTTGAAAATAACTGAAGCATTCACAAACAATGTATTTTCTAACATGGCAAATATTTTTCTGTGATGGTAACAGGTAATTAAAAACTTGTATTCCATTAGTGAATTTAAAAACAGAAGTCACAAACAATATGTTGCTTGATTTATTGCCTGGCATATTTCACAGCATCTAATGAGGTGCATACTGCAGCATTGTTATCATATGAAGTTTAGTCATTGGATCAACATCACGGCACACGGTTTAATCCATAAGTGCTCCGTTTTCCTCCTAACTCAAACCTGAGTCTGGAGAAACTCAGCTCAATGCACGAGCTCCGTTGCATCGGCGAGGATCCTGAAATACTTTGGGTAGATTTTTAACTCAAAATTTTGTCCGGGCAGCGCCGTTAGGCTACTCTTTTTCGATTTCCAACTGCCAAGGTATTTTTTACGTGCACAACAATACACACGGGCGTCCGATCTCACTACCCAGAGACCAGGGGAAATTTTATTATTGGAAGTCCAGGTGGATTTTGTAAATAAATCTTGGTCCTGACCGGGGCCTGAACCCGGGACCTCCAGCACTCGAGGCGGACACCATACCTCGAGACCACTCAGCCCCCCGCATATGAAGTGAATAAATGAATAATACTTAGCTGAAATACTTAAAACACATAGTCACAGGTATTCTTCGAACATCTGAAGCATTTGAAAATCTTTCTGTCTGCACAAAATTGACTGGAACCACTTAATTACTAAGGCTCACTATATATGAGCAATCATTTATTATTTATCGAATACAGTATGCAAAACCCGGGAAGGTTAACCTGGTCAACAAATACCCGTGGAAGTTGGCCAGAAGGTGCAAGTATCACAGCTCTGCTGTAAACATGCACAATGCATTTACATCTGAAAAAACACTCCGGACTATTGCAGAAGAAGAAGAAGTATACAAAACTACCTTACTCCATCTGAAAAAGAATCATTGTCACCGTACACCAAATCAAACTTTATTTAATTTCTTCTTTCGTTCGCTTGAAATCTGTCTGTTTCTGCAATGTTGCTGCATTTATCATTTCCAGTGTGTCTGCCAACTTAAATAGGCAGAATGGAAATACAGTCAGCAAATCAAGTAGACGAACATATATTAGTGTGGGTGAGGAAGATAGTTAAATCAGTCTTCAGGAATACCTGTGCAGTCGAAAGGCTATAAAATGCCTCCTCAGTGATTTCTCAACATCTCATAAACTATGCTCATAAACGTTAACAAAGACAAAAGTGTTTTGTGTCAAAAATTAATATTAAAATTTATAAGTACATGATGCATTCTATTTATGTGAAAAGCAAGAACTCGCATGCTTGTTGTCAAAGCACTTGATGATGATTATCAAAGTCATTCCCATGTCAATTGCTGCCTTAAGGTGTGAAGCATTGGCCCTTTGACGTACTAAGCCACAGCTTTATCATGTGAGGTGACCTGTTGCCCTCCACACAGCCACTTTCTGTTGGAACATCTCTGGCACCTGTTTTGCAAGAAAGTCGGAACACCAAGCAGTACACTGTTGTGGCAGTCTTACTTACATTAGTTATCGTGTATGTCCACAACATACTGCTACATATACTACTAATAATTTCCTATATTGATGTATCTTCTTGCCACAATGTCAAGCTATCTAGCAGCTTCTTTCTAGACCTGTCCCTGTCTGTCTTCTCCATCAGCCTTCCTGTTGTCAATGTTGTGTTCCAGCTTTCCCATGGTTGAGTTGAGTCAAGAACCGACATCACTGCACTCAGGACATTCCCATACGTGCTCCGTCCCCTCATTCAACAGCCAGTGAAGAGTCATACTACTAATCGTGCCCACCACTATCTGATTAAAAGTTCTCCTGGTCTTCACTCTCAGTTTTGAGATTATTCCAGAACCCCTGCCAATCCCCCTCAATCTAATTCTTTCC
>JACEFZ010025942.1:52500-72500 GCA_014155875.1 Cepaea nemoralis
TTGAATCACAGCTGCAGGGGATTTGGAAGCAGACTGCCTTGCATTGTTTCCCATAAAATGGTATGAGTGCCTGTCGTTCAGAAACAGTGGCAAACTACTGAACAAAAACTTGCCCGGGAATCGCAAACAGTAAAAAAAATGTTGGGGTTGCCAGCTACATCCTGTAAAGGATTATGCAACTAACTTTAAAAAAGAATGAAATACCTCAATGTAACACCCAACTAACTGGGACAATTCTTAAACTGGTGAATCGATTCAACTATCTTGAAACAGTCATGACATCTGATGGAAAGTGCTGTATAGAGATTAAAACAAGAATCAATACAGCAAAGGTAGTTTTTTGCAAGATGGAAAACACACCAATAAAAAAATTGCCACTTGCAGTAAGAAAATGTGTTGAACTACAGTTTGTGTTTAAGGTTATGTTTGATTGTGTCTGCCAGGCCGTTTGTGCTGTTATGTCCTGTCCTGTGTAACACTGCTCACTGCTATTTATTCAAAATTTCTGCCCAGGAGATCAAAGGGAAATACAGTATAGTTACAGACCAGTGGTTGTTCTAGAGTTTTGAGCCCTTCGCTGAGATTTGAACCCAGTAAGTTTTGAACCAGAGGCAACACCACAACCTCTCAGCCACCCCCATGTACATTTAACAATAGTAGGGCCTGTTCTTGTCATTGTTAGGTCTCATGTATTTTAATGTACTTATTTATTTACTTTGTTTCTTTCGCAGCAAACGGCACGAAAATGTCATCAAGGAACTGGAGAAAAAGGCGGACAGCCATCGGGAGAATCTCAGCAAGCTGCAGCACCAGTTCCAGCAAGCGCAGGTCAAGGCTGCAGCGAAATCATAGTTCTGCCGTGTTGCCAGCATGTGTGTGACATCTGTACATATTTCTGTGCTATTTTGCATTGTGGTACACAAGTACAAGGTGGCATGTCTTTGTGCCCCTGGAATGATTGCAGACCAGTGGATTTTCCAGGATGTCTCTTAAGCATTTTGTCAATTTCTGGAACTTGTCAACTCCAGTTCCGTTAAATAATAGAATGGTTTCATCTTTCTTCACACTGTTTTCTGTAGTTCTAGTAATGACTACACAAGGAAGCGTATTTTTGTGTGTATGTTGTTTTGAATAAACGCTCCTTGAGACTCCCCAAATAATTGTGTTTGGATTTTTGTCTTTGTCCTCACTATTCAGTCCGCAATTGGCAAAACATGATAGTCTTGAATGGTGTTTGTCTCTGCCAATCAATGTTGAGTCCGCAGTTGACAAAACATGTGGTATTCTTGGATTATGCTTGTCTGTGTGGGCCTCCCAGTAACTAGATTCACAACATGGATCGTGAAGGTATGTTTGTTTTGGTGCTTGCGGGCTTTGAAATCAAGCCTAGTCCGTACACACTACTTCTAGTAGTGCTGGACTGAATTTTGCCTCTGGATTAGCTTTCTCTATTAACAGTATCCCTTGCCATGAGGCGAACCTACTCCGACTTCAGTGGTACTTATAACTTACGTCCACAAGTCAAGGATGATAGATCAACATTTTAGCCCAACTGTCTGGTGTAGGGGTTTGAACCCCTTACTTCAGCATCACCACACCAGATTTTTAAGAACACGCTTTCTTATCCATTCAGCCATACTGACCTACAAGGTTATGTTTGATTGTGTGTCTGCCAGGTCGTATGTGCTGTTATGTCCTATCCTGATACGAACCGGATCACTTTATTCAATGAAGGTAGTCATTGCTGCTTCTTTCTTGTTTGAGTTTTCTAGTAGACTTGCATAGTGACTTTTCATGAATAGTGATAAATTGTTATATTTAATCTCCATTAGCTAACATATCCGCTCTTTAGTTTATAGGTATGCCAAAGTGAGTTCATATCCACTGTCACTATCATCATGTGTCTTGTTGACTGATGTCAGTGTTTATGCTTCTCCACATCATTCGATCCCCAGCAGCATGTTGTCAGTTCCTCCCGTGTGTTGCCGGGGCCCATAAGGGAAGCAAAGAATAGCAACACTGCAGCCTACCACGCATGTCGTAAGAGGCGACTAAGGAGGCTTGATGGTTCCGTCACCCTGCTGCTGAGTGAGTGCGTGGCGCGACACTGTGAGCTGTGAGTTTCGTGTGAAATGCTTTTGAATCTGCCCGAGGTATTTTGGAATGTGACTGCATGTTCGGAGCGATGGCGGAAGGCTATGTCCCAGAGTTGACCAGTTTTTGCCTTATGCAGAAATGAGTGGCTGCTGGGCTTCTGGTTGACTGCCACTACCGTCGACGATGAACTGTATTTTGTGGACTGTGTGGGTGAACATCTAGGAAACATCCAGATGTGAAAATGACTGCCGATTCCATCAGAAATGAACTGGATGTTTTGTGGGGGCCTATTGTGTTGACATTCTGGCGGCGGCATTATGCACAGAGATTGTGCGGGCTGTTGTTTGTCGAGACTCCTGTCTTTTCCACTTTCCACATTGGGCAGTGGGGAGCATTTTGTGTGATATTCACTGGCACAGGAACGGAGCATAATGGGGACGACCCGTTGCTGTGAAGTTGGAACTGCGACTAACTAACTAATGTTGTCAGTTCATTCGTTGACACTCGTCCATGCCGTGACTGAAGGCTATCGAGTTTTCTCTCGCTGCTGCCCTCTCTCTGTCTTTTCCCTCTAATTTTTCCACTTGTCACAATATATTTTAGTTTTTGCTTTCCCATAGTACGACCAAAAGATGATGCCTTGTTCTGATGTTTGCAATAAATTGTCTTTGTGTCTAAGCCTACTCATAAACGCAGTTATGTATCCACTGCAGTACTCCCTTTGTGTTGATGATAACTTGGTTTAGAGTTATTGATATCTCTGGGTATTTGTCACTGTTGGGATCTTCTAGATTGACATTCTCCACAGCCAGCGAAAGAAGAAGAAGACATTCTCCACAGTGTGTGATATCTCTCCTAGAATAGCTTGCTGTCCTCTTGGTTAGCTGAGAAATTCTTTTTTTCTTTACGTGACTTGTTTATGGTTGTTGGAGTCACTGTTAGGATCTTCTAGATTGACATTCTCCACAGCCAGCGAAAGAAGACAAAGACATTCTCCACAGTGTGTGATATTTCTCCTAGAATAGCTTGCTTTCCTCTTGGTTAGCTGAGAAATTCTGTTTCTTTACGTGACTTGTTTATGGTTGTTGGATTTTATGGCCAGATTTTTCTACATTATGGAGTAGCCTGCGTCAGGCACAACCCTTCCTAAGTCGCCTCTTCTAACGTGCCTGATTGGGTGCAGGGTTACTCTGTGATTCCCTTGCAGGCCCTGGTAACTCATGGAGAAGAGAATTACAGACAAGATGAATAATATTTGGAGAACATGGACGGGGCTACAGAAGACAGGACAGGTGGGTGTGGTTTGGTTGAGGTCATGGGCGTGGCAATTGGGGATAAAGAGCAGATGCAGAAAGTAGTAGATTGAAATTGCATCAGTAAGGAATAGTCTGCAGGCAGTGGCTTGTTGTGTTTATCATTTCTGCAGCAGCACTGGGCCCTGTACTTCTGCTGTGTAGTTTGAGCAGAATGTTCCACTTGGTAAGATGGTGGGTTGGTTTCTTTCACTAGATAAATTGTACAAGTGCTGAAATGTTTTATATCAAATCTGTTCTGCTGTATGGCAGTGAGTCTTAGAATTTGAACAGACAAATTAGGAAGGGCTTGAAGTTTGGGCCAGCGAAGGGGTTACGACAACAATTCACAATCCTGCATGCCGCATTTGGAGCACTGCTTTGGGCGATTTGGAAGCAGGTTGCATTGCACTGGCTGTCATATAAAGATGTGAGTATCAGTTGTTCAAAAAGCAATGGCAAACTACTGAATGTAAACATGCCAAGAAATCACAAACAGTTAAAAACATCCTGGGGTTGACTGACTTCCTGTAAAGGATGTGTAACTAACTGAAGTCAGGGAGGGTGTGGTTTCTAGGATGCATGTTGTGAATACTTTGGTCAGCCACAGTAAGTGAACACTGAAATATGTAAGTTCATTGCATACCGAGATTGATGCTTTTTTTTCTTTTTACACGTTTGCTTGCATTGATCTCGAGCATAGTCTACGATGTGCTAATACTTCTAGTTGCTTGGGTAGATTAGCAAATTTTGCTTCTACCCGTGTCTTTCGCCATGCATCAGGTGAACCCATTCTGACTTCTGAGGTACTTGTAATTTACATCCCAAAGTCAAGGATGAGAAGTCAATATTTTAGTCCAACAGACTGGTGAACCCATTACCTCCGCATCAGCATACCAAAAGTTTAACGGCGAGCACTTTTTTTCCTTCGGCCATACACCTGGCTTCCACCCTGTTTGATTTCAGGTTTACCATTACCTTACCCCTTCAACCTCAAAGAGAAGTTATATCAGGGTTCATCCCTGGCTCAGATTAATAATCCTGTGACTGAGTTCCCACAAATAGCGGCTGACCGCAGTTTCACCCACAAGATATTAATTTGAAGGTGATTGTAGTTCAAGGAGGGTAATGGCTAAGTTTCTATCAGCAGTTTTCCCACGATTAAATAATTTATCACATTTCCCCCTACATCTCTTTAACTGGCCTTTATGCAGACTGTCTGCCCTAAGCAGTTGTTACATTATAGTAATGCATTTTGTGTGAAATTATGGGACAGGTAAAAGTAAGAATTTGAATAAAGAAGCTAATCTAACAATTAGAGGGTTCAGAAAGAGTTTTAGCCCTTAATGATATGTAGTCATTGTTCAAGGTCGGTAACTTGCTTTTACCAGATGTTTTGTTTCGTTATCTCCAGGATGGTTTTCAAATATTTCTGTTATAACTGTATAGTGAGGTTGACCTCTAAACTTCAAAGTAAATAAAAACTCGGGGTTCGGGTTACACAACACATTCTCTAACATGGGGATATACTCTTGTTGTTAAAGAGTTTAAAAATAAAATCACATAAAGAGTAACCTGGAGAGAACTTGAAAGATCCCAGCGATTCAACAAGAGGTTGGGAAATAATGCTGGTACTGAACAGGACACATTGAGAACACCCGAGGATGTGTCAATAGAAAGTCCATTCACTAGAACTCACAGGGCGAACAAAATAGAGACAACACAAATGAGGAGAAATTGAGGTGCATGAATAATATGGGGAGGGGGTGCAGGAGATAACACAATAAAGGGTGGGTTGGTTGAGGGCCTCTTCTCCAATAGTGAGTAAAGTGTAGAAGAAGAAGATCTGCTTAATATAAAATGTCACATCCTTGCTTAGAATTGACAATTGAATGAGGTGTAATTATATCATTGTTGTCGGCTTATTTTATAATTTACAGTAGTTTCATAAACTAGGTACCTACACGTACATTTATTTTTCTTGCTTATCCTATTTACATCTTTCCCATTGCAACATACGCCTGTGAGACATGGGCACTTACTAAACAAGCTGAACAGTGCATAAACGCTTTTGAATATAAATGTTATAGACGAGTTCTAAGAATATATTGGGTAAAGAAAAGAACAAATGCACCCATACTTCAAGAGTTGAATATTGAAGAAGGTTGGCTATTAAAGACGATAAAACAAAGAAAAGTGAAATATTTTGGTCACTTGAAACGTCACGAAAGTTTGGAGAGAACAATCATGGAAGGGTATATGCCTGGGAAGAGAAGAAGAGGAAGGCCTAAAGAGAAGATGGGTGCAGGATGTGGCGGATGATCTCCAGATGGGTGTATCAGACGCGCGACATCTTGCTTATGATCGAGAGGTTTTCCGGAAGGTTGTTATGGGAGCGAGGTTCTGCAAAGGACATCCTACTGAATGAATGAATCCTATTTACAGGACATTGCTGTCAACACCATCGTTTTACCGCTGTTGTTGATATCTTGGCAAGATTATGCTCAGTAGTTTACCATTGCTTTCTGAGCGACCGGCGCACATACCCCTGTAAGTAACCAACGCGAAGCGATCCTCTACCGAATCTCACGCAGCTGCGTTATCACATGTGGATATACAGGATTACATAGAAAGTCAATAAGCTCTTTGCCAGGGAGACCGTCACATGTAAATTAGTCTTATTATTTATATTGTATGTTGTAAGTTTACACGGGGGGTCTGAATAAAGCTTATGTTTCATGTTTTTAGTATTATTTCATTTTGTTTTTGCGGCATTCACCAAATCCGACACCCCAATTTTGTGTGATTAAATATGGAAACTTCTTAATACGATGCTGCTGATGTTGGTACGTGATGCTTCTTTAAGTTGTTTTATTTTTTTTAAATCGTGGTCATAAAGGATGTTTGATGTCAGCTCACGACATTAGCCTTCACTGATATGAATCGATGAATATTTACCAACTCACTCACTATTAATGCCACAGTCTTGTGTCATGGCATGGAAGGGAGTCAACACACAAACTGACCCATGCTGTTGGAGATAGTTTATGGAGAAGCATGACCTCCATGTCACGTGATGATGAATTCCTTGTTTATCCAATAATTATCTCAATCAAACAACATGTTATTTCTGAAGCTCTGTCTTTACTTTAGGTATTCAACATCTTGTCCTCCATTTTTCCATTTCGAGAGATTCACAAGAAGCCGAAATTATATTTGTTTCTGTCTTAAGTGTGAGTGTCTAGGTAAAATGGAGTTCGGAACATGCACGTGCATCCGGATTCGGCTCTAATATGATCAACATCAGTGAATCCACATCGTTGTCCAGAATGAGAGACTCGGGAGTAAGAATTGGCAAGGCCAGACACGAGAGAATGAGGGGTCTCAACAACCAACACAGATCTGGCTCATTTAGCCGCCGTTCGCTGGTGCATATGTTGAAGGAGTGGGGATCTGACCACTTGTGGACTTGTCCGGAATGCAAGGATGATTCCTCAACAGATACTTGATTGTGTGGTTCACAAAATAAGGTCCAAATTCATTTTGAGATATGGTAAATAAAGTGGGTTAGATAAACATATTATGAGCGTTAAGCCTGATCACTAGTATGAGGACGAGTCAATAAGTAAGCTACACAGTTCTGTGGGATGGCAGGTAAATATAGCTGGTGTTTTCTACAGGTGTCATTAGATGACAGCAACATCGAACTTTATATTCCCGTTCATCAGGTGGCGCTAGGTGTCGCTTGTGCAGTGCATAAACAAAATGTACTTATGGAGTGTTCAACTAAAGAGCAACGTGCTGTTATGCGTTTTTTTGTTTGTGGGCAAAAGGACTGCCTGCAAAGGCCATTCATAAAGAAATGCTTCCTGTTTATGCTGCCAAATGTTTGTCCCGTAAAGCGGTGCATAGCTGGGTAGAAACAGTTTCTCAAGGGCGCTCTAAAATTGATGAAATCCTATCTGGTTGTCCTGTTGAGATTGCAACAGAAGCATCCGTGCAGCGGGTGGAGGAGATGATTAGATGAGACAGGCGAGTAACAATAGACTCTGTAGCATCTGCAATAGGGTGCTGTGAAATTCTATCGATGCTTCATGATGCAATTTGAAGAAATATCCAGGACTGCTGACTATAGGAGTGTTGCTTCTTCATGACAATGCCAGACCACATACGGCTCGATTAATTCAAGAGAAAATTAACCAACTAAGGTGGGAAGTTCTGGAACATACACCTTACAGCCCCGACTTAGCCCCTAGTGATTTCCACCTTTTTGGTCCACTGAAAACTCACCTTGGCGGGAGACATTTTGCGAATGACGCCGAAGTTGAATGTGAAGTGAAAACGTGGTTTAGAAAACGGAGCCGCAATTCTATGCAGCCGATTCAGGAGGACTGATAAAATGATGGCATAAGTCATCAATGTTGGTGAAAATTATGTTGAGAAGTAAAGGAACATTGTATGTATAAAAATAAACGGGTTTCAAGTTATCATATTTAGTTATTTTTCTACAGCCATTTGTAACTTACTTATTGACTTCCCCTCATAAAACGGCAGCTAAGCATTTGTCACAGGTGTGTCAGCCACATGCAGAACAGGGAAAAACTATTTTGGCCCACACCAAACCAACGTTTGAGTACAAACAATGTCAACAAGCTTAAGCTGACTGCTGCTTTCTTTGGGTCGTCTCATATTGATATCTGAAGGTGTACGAATATTGAAAAGAGGTCTGATCAACTACTGATAAGGGCATACAAGCAAAGAAGACCGGGATACCGAACCAGAGGAAGGCTAAGAAAATGATCGATTTGCAATATCAAGAATAGTCTGCACAAACACAGTATTTACACAGTATTTATTTCATCAATAGACTGCATCAAGCCATAGTTGTAACTTATAAAAACGATCACCAAGCAACACATTTAACACACAGCGATACAATCATTTTGCTGACTAGTGCTTTAAATAATAAAAACAATTCAGGCATAGTCTGTTATTCAGGGATTGTAGTTTGCCACAGCTGTGACCCATGCTCGCTGAAATGGTTACACTGTTTCAATATTAGTTCTGTTAACTAACATTAGACCTTGTTGAGAATTTGGGTCAAGGCTGTGTCTCCCAGCTTGGTGACCTGTGGAAGAGTCGCGACAAAGTGGTTATTGGGTTTGAAAACGTGCAGTATAAGTAGATTGGTAGGCAGGAAGATAGAGAGGCAGACATAGATAGACAGACAGATATATAAAAAAGGCGGTCATACATACGAATGAACGAACAATCTTTATTTTTTAAAGGGTTAAGAATTGGGCACGAAGGCCCGTCTGACATTCTGCCCTTCTTCTCTATTTCCTCATACATTCTTTCATTCAACATCACTTATGAAGCTAATCTTTGATAACAAAAGAACATAAGCATTACAACGCATGAAAAATAATAATACATGACTCACTGAGGCAGTGTTTAACATGGGCACTATAAGTACCTAAGGGAGGTGTAACGTGCCATACATATGGGAATGTTTATTGGCTAGTTGTCGTTTGAGACAATTTACCATTATTATTGACAGACAGACTGACTGATATATAGAAAGACGGACATACATATAGATTGATAAACAGATGCAGGGTTGGGTGGATGGACAGATGAAATAAAAAGGGTTTACGGATTCAAGGCAAGTGGATTGACTTCATTGCACCAGGTTTTATCCCATATGGCTGGGTCTCTTTCTGCAGAGCGGCCTGTAATAATCAATCCCACAGAGCACGAACTCTGCAGCGCCACCTACCCCCACCCACCTGGAGGTCTCCAAAAACCAAAATTGCACTCTTTAAGCCGAAGGATAATATATCGCCTATTGTGACCTCCAATTTTGACAGAAGGACGATATATCGCCATACTACTGTCATCGTGTTATTTGTTTTGTTCTATGGAGTCTTCAGCAATTTCAGTGCTCCGTGAATGAAAATTTACATTATAATACATGTTTATTTGACTGTGCTCCATGTTTGGTCCAAACCCACAAACAATACAAAGTTAAAGACCTATTTTCACGTCATGTGACCTGTTGGGTATATCATGTAAACCGGTAAAACGAGTAACGGGTGGCTCAAGTGGTCAGTTTCCCACCAGCTGCTTTACTTCCCAGACAGTTTCCTGCCACCCGTTATAGGCAGGGTCGAAATGGTAGCCCGAGTCAATGAAACAATACCCCACCTTAAAGGGAAGACATGGCATCGGACCAGCGGCCTTGTGTGTTAGGTACCGCCCCACCCGACAGACCGTGACCATCCGACAGACCGTGACCACCCAACAGACTGACCACCCGACAGACCGTGACCATCTGACAGACCGTGATCACCCGACAGACCGTGACCACCCGACAGACCGTGACCATCCGACAGACCGTGACCATCCGACAGACCGTGACCATCCGACAGACCGTGACCACCCAACAGACTGACCACCCGACAGACCGTGACCATCCAACAGACTGACCACCCAACAGACCGTGACCACCCGACAGACCGTGACCATCCGACAGACCGTGACCATCCGACAGACCGTGACCACCCAACAGACTGACCACCTGACAGACCGTGACCATCCGACAGACCGTGACCATCCGACAGACCGTGACCATCCGACAGACCGTGACCACCCAACAGACTGACCACCCGACAGACCGCGGCACAAACCAACAGACCACGGACGACCTGACAGACCACAGCCACCCGACAGACAGAAAGCAGACTTACAGCGGTCATGACACTGCCCTCTACTGCCCTGGTCACTGTCCATCTGAGGTCCTTCTCTGCATAGTGGTAGGACTCCACTGTGCGGCCATCCTCAACGGTCAACGTCAGCTAGGGAGAACAGGACAAAGTGATTATATTAGTTTAATGCAGAATGGTGCTTACTTGTTTGTGTTGGGAGCTAGATAGGATAACACACTAATCATATTAGCCTAGAGAGGACAAAACACTAATCATATTAGTCTAGAGAGGACAACGCACTAATCATATTAGTCTAGAGAGGACAACACACTAATCATATTAGCCTAGAGAGGACAACACACTAATCATATTAGTCTAGATAGGACAACACACTAATCATATTAGAATAGAGAGGACAACGCACTAATCATATTAGTCTGGAGAGGACAACGCACTAATTATATAAGTCTAGAGAGGACAACACACTAATCATTAGTCTAGAGAGAACAAAACACTAAACATATTAGCATAGAGAGAACAACACACTAATCAATCAATCAGATGCCGTCTCCGCAATGAAGGTTGGCTGCAATGGATCTCCCACACTGTCTGTCTTTTGCATTGACTGTAAATCCTGTCAGGCTGATGTTCGTCCATCTCTTGATGTTATCCTCCCACTTGTATCGTTGTCTACCTCTTGCTCGCTTGCCCTCAGCCTTGCCTTCCAGTATGGTTTTTATAAGAGTATCATGTCTTTTACATTAGCCTAGATAGGTCAAAATACTAATCACATTAGCCTAGAGAGGGCAAAACACTAATCATATTGGTCTATAGGGGACAAAATACTAATCATATTAGTTTAGACGTGATGCATTCGTACATGTGTTGCAAGCTAGAGAGAACAAAACACTAAACATATTAGTCTAGACATGACGCATACGTGCATGTGTTGGAAGCTAGAGATAACAAACCACTAAACATATTAGTCTAGACATGATGCATACGTGCATGCGTCGAAACGGAGGGAAGAAAACAATTACCATGTTAGTGTAGCGGTGGTGCATATTTGTTGGGAGACATAGTGAACGCGACAAATCGATAAACTGTGGGCTCGTAAGCAAGCGCACGCGTGTAAAGGACCACTTCATTGTACATAATTATCTAGCCAAGTCCTTGAGTTCCCATAGATCACTCAAATAGAACCCCGGTACAACACACAAATGCTGTAACACACGCCTGGAAACATGTGTGCATACCAAAATTACACAAGAAATAAACACTAGCGTATCGGCAGCTTTCTCAAGTGATTTATTTGGTGTTTTTTTTTTTTTTTAACTTCCTGATTTAGTTAAGCTTTCTCAGTGTCAAATATTGTCCAAGCAGCCACGTATTCGGCCTACTCTTTTCAACTTTTAGCTACCGAGGAATGAATAAAGTGAGAAATATGCACATGGGTTCTCAAATTCCCAGAAGTCTGGACATCCAATCTTCTACCGAAAGGTAAAGAAGCGTGCCTTTTATCACTTCTCTTTCCGAGCCACTGTACCGTTTCATGTAGACAAAGTATCTCACTTTCCGAGACTGTATGTGCTATTTATGCGTCAGATTGTGACCCTTTGAAAACAGAAGTTTGTTCGGTTCGCTCAGTTGTCTTAGTTGTTCAAAAGTGGTACAATGTCAGCATTTGTTCTTCCGGTCCACGATACTCTTAAGAACATGTCTATAACATTCAATTCAAGAAAGAAAAACTAAACAAGAACGCGAACAGTAGAAGAACATCTAAAAAATATTGTAATGTGCATCAACAAGATTGAATATGAACAGTTAAACAACCCGGTAATATATCTATGGCTGTTATCTTCATTGGCACCTTGCCGTCTTGACAGACGATAGTTTGTTACAGTGTGCTTCAAAAAGGTATAATAATATTTAATAACTACAACCCATTTCGGGAGCGAATGTGACTGATCAGACCAATTCGCGCTGTAGATGTTCATCCAGGGTGGATGCATGTGATAACATGGCCATTTCCACCATCATGCACCATCTTACGTCTCATACGCTCAGTGTGTGAATTATCTGCAATAATTTTTTCCTTTGTCTTTATTCCATGTTCCCCCATGTTATGAATCATCATCATATAGCATGCCGATTGTCGACGGCGATCATGTACCTCCAGAAACAGATGTCTTCTATGTTCTTGATAAGATCGACCACTGATCGTCCCCGTGCTACTCTATCAAACCGTCGGCCTTAAGACGCTTGGTCTTTCCGGTTGTCACCACCTTCCGAAGACTCTTATCTCATTAAATAACGAGAAACTTGTCCTGATGTGCATAAACAAACTGACGAGTATTGCCTGGCACCCAAAGAAGAGGAAGAATGAAGTAGAGGTTAGAGGACACACTAGACAACATACAAGTTGACAGCTAGTTACCATATCGGGATTCGAACCCGTCAGCTCTAAGTCAGGACAAAGAATGACAAACTCGACAAGCAGAAATCGTTCCATGTTAAGGGTGTCGGGTTGGCCACGCGCGGAAGTACAATTCTTTCTTCTATTTCATTTAGCGTCAGTCCATACTTGTGAGTTTATGCGGTGTTTGGTGGCCTCGGACGTTCTGCGACAAATGCCATTTCATTGTCTCCGTGGAAGATGAAATGGCTTTGCGATTTGGCATCTTGCAGTATTAGCGTACTGATATCTTATCTATCTATGGGGCTCTTAGCAGTCTAAGCAGATACCACTTATGTGTGTCCTCTAGTTTGTTTGTTTGTTTGTTTGTTTGTTTTTCTACTTTTAAAACAAAATTTCGACTCAATGGAAAGGAAATAACAGAAACTAAACAAAAACGAACCGTTGTACTCCAGACGAGACGTGGAAAACGATCTCTTGATCTTCCCTCGCTGAAGATAAGGGGCAAAAGTGCTTTAGGCACTCTAGGATTTGAACCTGTCACCTTCAAATGACGACGGAGCCTCACTGAAGGAACACGTGTATTTACAGACACGGCAAAGACCTAATGTACCCTTGTACTCCTAAACAGACGTGGAATACATTTTCTTAATGTGCACTCGCTGAAGACTAAACAAAAGTGTAGCTAAACGAGCACTATAGTTGGCTGCATATCCTTTAGAGGACGTCGCAGTCAACCCCAACATTTTTTTACTGTGATTTCAGTAGTTGAGTAGTTTTCCATTGCTTTCTGAACGACCGACACTCATACCTTTGTATGGAAACCAACGCAAGGCAGTCTGTTGCCAAATGGTCTGCAGCTGTATTTTGAACGCGGTATGCGGGACTACGAATTGCGCCATAACCCCTTCGCCACGGAGCCGGTAAAGGGGCACTAGACAACAGGAAACAATGAAAACTGTAGGCACACAGGGACTCGAACCTATCGCCTCCAAGTTACGACAGAGCCTCACTGTGGCAACGTCATGTACAGTCAGTTTCATCTATCCGGTTTCGACAGACATTGGGGGGAGGGGGGGGGGGGGTGTTCGCTTTCTATAGCTCTTGATGGAGTCTGCCTTCAAGGCAGGAGAGGAGGTTGGTGTCTCACTTCATCTGGTTCCTCTCCCTCGACTTGTTCAACAAAGGAGACCATAATAGCAGCCACGCCACAGCTGACATAGCTTTTGGAATCGCTAGAACACACAGACCCCTCTACAACCTCAAGATGGAGACACAGCAGAGGGGACTTAACGAACACGTGTACTTAGAGACACGACCAGCTAAATGTAAAAGAGGAGAGACTAACTTATCTCCATACCAGAAGTAAGACCAGCTAAATGTAAAAGAGGAGAGACTAACTTATCTCCTTACCAGAAGTAAGACCAGAACGGATAAATACTTGTGTAAAATCTGATGACTCACCTTTGCTTTGTGGCCATCAATTGTATTGTAATCGATCTCCTCCCCAATCTTGAGACTGTAGGAACCAGTGGGCACTGCGCCCTTGAAATCGATTTCAATCTTGTACACATCCCCATCTTGACTGATGGTGACTGTGTAATCCAGGTTTTTGTATTTCTCAGTTTTCTCAGCAGAAAATCCTGTTACATATAGATCATTGAGAAAATCCTGTTATAGATAGATCATTGAGAAAATCCTGTTATAGATAGATCATTGAGAACATCCTGTTACATATAGATCATTGAGAACATCCTGTTACATATAGATCATTGAGAAAATCCTGTTACAGATAGATCATTGAGAAAATCCTGTTACATATAGATCATTGAGAACATCCTGTTACATATAGATCATTGAGAACATCCTGTTACAGATAGATCATTGAGAAAATCCTGTTACAGATATATCATTGAGAAAACTCTGTTACAGATAGATCATTGAGAAAACTCTGTTACATATAGATCATTGAGAACATCCTGTTACATATAGATCATTGAGAACATCCTGTTACATATAGATCATTGAGAAAATCCTGTTATAGATAGATCATTGAGAAAATCCTGTTACATATAGATCATTGAGAAAATCCTGTTATAGATAGATCATTGAGAAAACTGTTACAGATAGATCATTGAGAAAACTCTGTTACAGATAGATCATTGAGAAAATCCTGTTACAGATAGATCATTGAGAAAATCCTGTTACATATAGATCATTGAGAAATCCTGTTACAGATAGATCATTGAGAAAATCCTGTTACAGATAGATCATTGAGAAAACTCTGTTACAGATAGATCATTGAGAAAACTCTGTTACAGATAGATCATTGAGAAAATCCTGTTATAGATAGATCATTGAGAAAATCCTGTTACATATAGATCATTGAGAAAATCCTGTTACAGATAGATCATTGAGAAAACTGTTACAGATAGATCATTGAGAAAACTCTGTTACAGATAGATCATTGAGAAAATCCTGTTACAGATAGATCATTGAGAAAATCCTGTTACATATAGATCATTGAGAAATCCTGTTACAGATAGATCATTGAGAAAATCCTGTTACAGATAGATCATTGAGAAAACTCTGTTACAGATAGATCATTGAGAAAACTCTGTTACAGATAGATCATTGAGAAAACTATGTTACAGATAGATTATTATTAGCATCTTGTCAGTGAGAATTTACTGGGGAAATCTTGTTAGTGAGAATTTGCTGGGGAAATCTTGTCTAGGATAATTCATTGAGAAAATCATGTCAACACGAATTCACTGGAAAAATCGGGTCAATGAGAGTTCACAACGGATTGAGAGGATTTTCTGCGCAACTCGATGAGAGCGACGTTCTGTTAAAAACTGCTATCTTAGAGAGAGTAGAGAGAGAGAGAGAGAGAGAGAGAGGGAGGGAGGGAGAAATATATATAGAGAGAGGGAGAAGGAGATGGATAGAGAAACAGAGAGATGGAGAGAGACAGAAAGAGATGGAGAGAGGGAGAGAGACAGAGAGAGGGAGAAAGACATAGAGAGGGAGAAGACAGAGAGAGGGAGACAGAGATAGAGACATAGAGAGAGAGACATGGAGAGAGAGACACACACAGCAAGACAGAGATAGACAGAGTGATAATGAGTGACAGAGAGAGAGACAGAGGGAGACAGAGAGTGACAGAGAGAGACATAAAGAGAGACGGAAGGAGAAAAAGAGACAGACAGAGATACAGAGAAGCAAAGAGAGACAGAGAGAAGCAGAGAGAGATAGAGAGAGAGACAGAGGGAGAGAGAGACACACACACAGCGAGACAGAGATAGACAGAGTGACAATGAGTGACAGAGAGAGAGTGACAGAGAGAGAGAGAGTGACAGAGAGAGAGTGACAGAGAGAGAGAGAGTGACAGAGAGAGAGAGAGTGACAGAGAGAGAGTGACAGAGAGAGAGAGAGTGACAGAGAGAGACATAAAGAGAGACGGAAGGAGAAAAAGAGACAGACAGAGATACAGAGAAGCAAAGAGAGACAGAGAGAAGCAGAGAGAGATAGAGAGAGAGAGACAGAGGGAGAGAGAGACACACACACAGCGAGACAGAGATAGACAGAGTGACAATGAGTGACAGAGAGAGAGAGAGAGAGTGACAGAGAGAGAGAGAGTGACAGAGAGAGAGAGAGTGACAGAGAGAGACATATAGAGAGACGGAAGGAGAAAAAAGAGACAGACAGAGAGACAGAGAAGCAAAGAGAGACAGAGAGAAGCAGAGAGAGATAGAGGGAGACAGAGAGACACAGAGAACGTTTTACGGTCTCAATTGTTCCGCAGTAACAAACGTAATAAACGCTGCAGCTGGGTGTGTCATCTCATGTCGCATTAATGGTTTTCCCTGTTTTGTTTTTTTTTTACGTTCAGAACAGCTCATTTTTTCTGTCTTAATTATATTCTTTGATACGTCTGAAGCTCTTTCTTTCTCTCGCCCTTTGACTCTCGCACACCGGATGTTATGGGGATATCGCCCTGACCTTTAACTGCACTGCTGCTGAAGTTAGACAAGACTTATCTGAGAAGCTGATTTAAACTGAGCAGACGACCGACCTAGCCTCACTATCTTTCACATTGGTGATATCAGAGCAGGATACACGGAAGGCTCTTGGCGAGAGGTGAGGGAACTAGGTCTGAAAATTCCCATGGGATAGGTAGAGATAATGAGAATCAACAAGAGAAATGATACTTCGGTTATGTTTGGGAAGGCAGGGCTGGCTGTACGAAGCGACTTCTCTATCTGCAATGGCTTATATGCAGTAGCTTCCTTAGGTAATCCCCTTTAATCTGATATATAAAACAACATGTCTGCTACCATATTAAAAAAATTTTAAGCGATAACTATAATATAACCCTACTTCCCATTTTCCGCCATCCATTTTTTTCCTTCTATCTTGGTTAGTTCTTACTTTAGTTCCTTCTGTCTTGGTTAGTTTCTTATGTCAGTTCCTTCTATCTCAGTTAGTTCTGTCTTCAGTTCCTTCTATCACAGTTAATTCTTACTTCAGTTCCTTTATCCCAGTTAGTTCTTACTTTAGTTCCATCTGTCGCAGTTAATTCTCACTTCAGCTCCTTCTGTCATAGTTAGTTCTTACTTCAGTTCCTTCTATCCCAGTTAGCTCTTTCTTCAGTTCCTTCTATCACTGATATGTTCCTTTACACACCGTTCACCTGTTGCTTCTATCGTTATTTACATTCCAGACATGTATTACTCTATCATACCTCGAGGCAAACAGTTATGACGTGGTCTCATTTCGTACAGACATCAATTACTTTACACAGTTCTGAGCTGGACAACTGAGACAAGAAACACACGGCTTCGGCAGACAGACGTTACTGTCGAGGCAGGCAGCATTCTTTATGAAAGTGGGAAAGGACGGTACACGGACATTGGGATTGCTTCTGTCTGCGTTGTGGATTAGAGATACCGCTTTTACGGGTGGTTGTGGTTGGGTTGTGGTGATTGTGGTTGTGGTGGTGATGGTGGTTGCGGCTGTGTTGTGGTGGTGTTTTTGATCGTGGTGATGGTGGAGTTGTGAGGGGGGAGGGGGTGTCTAGGTGCTTCCATGGGGTTTCGATTTCAATTTTAAGTAATGATGGCTGTGGTGATGATTATGGTGGTAGGGGAGGGGGTGGGTGGTAGGGGAGATAGTTGAGTTGAAGGTAATGGTGGGAATGATGGTGACGTGTGGGGGTGGTGATGGTGGTGGAAGAAGAGGAAGGTGAGGAAGAGGAGGGGGAGACGAAGAAGAAGAAGAAGAAGAAGAAGAAGAAGAAGAAGAAGAAGAGAAGAAGAAGAAGAAGAAAGAAGAAGAAGAAGAAGAAGAAGAAGAAGAAGAAGATGAGGAATAGTAATAATAATAACAATAACAATAATAATAATAATAATAATAATAATATCCATACAAAAGTGCATGTTGTATGTAACACTTCAACACTCTTTTTTCTCGCTGCAAATGCCGTCTTTTAATTGGTCAGTATTGGTCAGTAATCACTACCTCCGCCATGGCGATTCTTGTTCTAATCTCTTCAAGGCATCTCCCATCAGATGTTATGACTGTTCCGAGATAATTGTACCGATTCACTTGTTGAAGAATATTCCCATTTACTTGTATATTACATTGTGGTATTCATTTCTTCCTAGTGACGACCATAATCTGTGCCTTCTTACAATTTAATTCTAACCCTTATTCTTCACTGTGTCATTTATATATGCAGTAGGGGGAAAACACATACACTAAAGATCTCTATGTTCATGACATTTTGAGAACCCATGTACTAGCTTTACAAAACTTAGGAAGTGTCATTAGGTCACGGATATTGTTGAGGTTCTTGATTGGTTGGGCTAACGTGGGAGGCACTTGAAAATGAACGAGTACCGAGTTATTTATGTCAAAGCGTCTCACGACTTCTCCATGATACAAGTGCGCCCATGTAGTCTTTCGTCGACAAATTGCATTCCTTTTCGCTTTCGCAAGTGCATGTTTCTCTCCAGCTTTCAGTTTCATTACCAAGATTGGCGATGGATATCGTTCCCATGGTCAACAAAGGTGACTTTCTTGACATGTACGCCTAACCTTTCTTGGTGTATATTCTTGTGGGTCGGTGATGGTGTTTGTCCATCAAGAATGATGATGACCATTCATTTCATCCAGTGGGGTTGAAAGTTTGCAGCCGTGAGTTCTAAGATGCTGATAAGGCCTATATTGGCTCGAAATGTTCTTTGACAATGTGGGCAAAGAATTCTTAACGTTCCAGAAGGAGGAACTCCTACAGTAATTTTTGTTTTTTTTTTGGTTCACAGCTCTTGCAGTCCTGTTTGCTTCACAAGTGTCTATACCCCTGCGTATTGACGTTCGCCACGAATTTCGGTCTTTGACAGCAGCCTCCCAAGTGTCGTGATGAATTCCAAAAGCTTTTAATGAGATCTTCAGCGTGTCTTTAAAGCTATCATCTGGCCGCCTTAGGAGCGTTTACCACAGCACAGTTCACCGTAAAAGTTTATTTGGGTGATACGCTAGGCCTGTCACCTTTATCTTTTGACTCTTTGTTATGTATTTCAGAATCCTCGCCGGTGCTACGGAGTCCGTACACTGAACTGAGTTTCTCTAGACTCAGGTTTGAGTTAGGAGGAGAACGGAGCACTTATGGGTTGATGCATCGACTAAACTAACTAAACTCCTTTGGCGATGAGGTCTTTACTAAATGAGGTCTTGTCATTCTTGTATTCGAAGCCGTCACTCCGAAATGACTACACTGTCACGTCGTATTAACATCTGTGTATCATACGTCTGTGCTTCATTATAAGACAGGAGCACAGAGGGATTTAACTGATGCGTTTTAATAATACTGTACAATTTTCGTAAACAAACTCACCCATAACTTTCGCGAAGTCTTCTAGACCTGTCGTTTGCGACTGGTCCACTTGCCAGACTCCGAGGAAAGAGGGATCCATTTTGTAGACAAATCGAAAAGAATATCTGTGAACAGAAGCAGCCGAATGAAGTTACACATTAATACTTCTACTGATACATTACAATCAGTTATACTACTTTAGAAGAGAAATCAAATGCGTTGGATGGAGGCCGTAAACCATGGAAGAAAATACATCTACCTGAAGGACACACCTAATGCCAAGATACCACTGCCTTGTGGAAGTTCTTGTATGAGAAAAGGCTAGGGGAGTAAAACCTGCAAGAAAATGTAGGCAGTCAGAGTCCACAAGCCGTGGAAGGCAATCTGCCTATGGGAGAAGGAAACCAGAAAAGGAACCCCAACTGTTGAAGTTAAAAGATGTTGGCCCAAGTGTCAAGAGACTATCAAGTTGACATCTGCGTACTACAATAGGTGTGATGCACCACTCATGGCCAACGCTGATTGAAGAAGAAGAAGAAGAAGAAGAAGAAGAAGAAGAAGAAGAAGAAGAAGAAGAAGAAGAAGAAGAAGAAGAAGAAGAAGAAGAA